>JARYGA010035275.1:0-61871 GCA_030545235.1 Helianthus tuberosus | reverse complement strand
GCTCCAAACACTAAAGAAAATCGAGTCTGGCCAGTAGCATTCTTGGGAGTTGTTCTATCAGCCCATAACACATAAGGTAGCTCTTCTGCCCATTTTCCCTTCTTAGATCCAAGCTTCTTCTTCAAATTGTTGATGATGATCTTGTTAGATGATTCTGCTTGACCATTAGCTTGTGGGTAGACTGGTGTTGATGTTATCATCTTAATCCCCCAACTGTCACAAAAGTTAGTAGTTCTATTCCCAATAAATTGGGATCCATTATCACAAACAATTTCAGAAGGAATGCCAAATATAGTAATAATGTTTCTTTTAACAAAGGATATCACTTCTTTTTCTCTTACTTGAGCAAAATGCTTCAGCTTCTATCCACTTGGAAAAGTAATCAGTCATGGCAAGCATAAGCACTTTTCCTCCTTGTGCTTTGGGAAGTTTGCCAACTATATCCATTCCCCATCTCATGAATGGCCAGGAAGAGGATATAGGATGCAGGAGCTCCGCTGGTTGATGAAGGATATTGCTATGTGTCTGACAAGCATCACACTTCTTTGCATAATTCACAGCATCCTTCTTCATAGTAGGCTAATAGTATCCTATCCTAAGGATCCTTGAGAACAGTGCTTTGCCCCTAGTGTGGTTTCCACAATCTCCTACTTGGAAATCCTTCAGGACTTCTTGGATTTCTGGATCCTCGATGCACCTTAGATATAGACCTGTAAGAGATAGTTTATATGACATGTTATTTAATTTTGTAAATTTAGATACCTTGACTTTGAAAGCTATGGGGTTTTCTCCTGTAGGAATCTCTCCATGTTGTATATATCTCATGATTGGAAGGATCCAGGATCCTGAATGTGACTGTGCATCATCACTAGGTATGATTACAGAATCCTCTACTATCTCCATAGTTGTGTGACCCTCAAAAGCAGGAGTCAAGATATGGATGATGGGAATTTTAATATCCTCTGAAATCTTCAATGATGATCCAAGGTTGGCTAAAGCATCAGCTTCTGCATTTTCTTCCCTGAGTACATGTGTCAAACTAAAAGAAGCAAAAGAATCTGCCAATTTCTTGACTATCTCTAGATATTTGATTAGTTTTT
Source organism: Helianthus tuberosus (assembly GCA_030545235.1). NCBI lineage: Eukaryota > Viridiplantae > Streptophyta > Magnoliopsida > Asterales > Asteraceae > Helianthus > Helianthus tuberosus. Next base: position 60,771 of record JARYGA010035275.1, on the reverse strand, counting down.
CACCTTTAACAGCATAAGAACCATTAAAGTGGTTAGTAATTAACAATGAATCTACATGTACCACAAGATACCTGATCCTCATATGCTTGGCAATTTGCAAACCAGCTATTAAGGCTTCATACCCAGCCTCATTATTAGTAGTTTGAAAGTCACAAGCAATTGAGTGGGGTATTATGTCCCCCTGTGGCAATTTTAGTAATATGCCTAGTCCAGTTCCTTTGATATTTGAAGCCCCATCTGTGAAGAGTATCCAAGGATCCTTAGTCTCTTCAAGCTGTTGAACTTCCAATTCAGCTTCCCTTTGTAGATCACTATTGAAATCAGCCACAAAGTCAGCCAAGGTTTGGGATTTGATAGCAGTTCTTGGTTCATATCTTATATCATAAGCACTATTCTTTACTGCCCATTTTGCTATCCTACCTAACATTTCAGGTTTCCTGAGAACATTCTAAATTGGAAAGTTAGTCTTAACAATAATAGCATAAGTTTCAAAATAATGGCGTAATTTAGTAGATGCCATAATTAAAGCAAGGATAAATTTTTCTAAATGTGAATACCTGGATTCAGCATCAAGCAAACTTTGACTTAATAATATACAGGATGTTGGGTGTTTTGGTCAAAAATCAAGCAATGATAATGCAACCAAACTTTCTGTTGTGAGGTGTGATGCTTGAATCAATGAACAATACTAAGGATCACTCAGAAATAAAATGAACAAGTGACACAAAGATTTATACTAGGAAAAAGCCCTTGATCAATGAATGATCTCCGGCATAAAAAACCTCGGGTGATGGAAACTACCGATCACCAACTCAGATTAAACAAGAAATGTATTATAACTTCGGATGATAGCGAGCTAATTACAAGGATCAGTATAGTGTAATGTGCAAAAAAGTGTGTAATCGCCATGTGAATTGTCAAGAGCTGGTGAGAGCAGTTGCGAGTGTGTGTGTTAAGCCAAATATAGCCAAGTGTTTTTATTTAGCTCGCTATCCCCTTTTAAAAATGGAAAATATCTAAGCTAACAAACTGTCTGCATTTTGTACAAGTCTTCCACGACTTCCATAACGTCCACTTCAGTCATGCACGTGCGGAATAAATATGGAATATGCTCCAGGAATATCGCCAAGACCAAGTCCAAGCTCGTACTCCTGCAAAACAACTTCATATTCAAAGTAGACAATCGTTAGTATAAGGATCCTTATGATGATCCATGATCCTGATCCCACAATAACTTCTGAGGATCACTAATTCAAACAGAATTGAGGATCACTAAGCCCAACAGTAACTGAGGATCACTGATCATTGGAAAATCCTCCCCTAACAATTGCCCCCAAAATATAAGGAGTAATTTGTAAATAAACGAGTTATATTTTCTTGTTCTTATCCGTAACCAACTAACGGATATATAGCTGTTATAATCGAACTATCCGTTGCCATCTTGACGTCATTGAAGTGACTACCCTGCAAGATCATCATTATAAATTGAAGTTAGAGATAAGGGTTAGAGAGCATTTAAATTCGTGCGTTTCCTCCTTTAAATCTTCATTCGAAGACTTGATCAGGTATTTCTCTTTCCTTTCTCTCTTCATCTTCTTTCTTTGTTCCTCATTTCTTTATTTTTATCCGCGATCAAGATGATGCTGAGATCTTCGCTGGCTAAGGATCATCGTAAGGATAGTCCTCTAACTAGCCAGGGGATCATCAAAGATTCTGTGAAGGAACGGTGCTGCTTTACTGATCCACAAATAGACAGAATCCGACATTGCTTTCCGGCAAACACCATTTTCAAACCATTTGACCCCACCGTTCTAAGTGACTATATTTCTGAAACCTGGGTAGCCTTCCCGGTCACACCATTTACAATAGGGTACTCGTATCCTTTTCCAGATTTCACCCAATCCTTCTTCTCTCTCACCGGCATCTCCTACATTCAAGTGATGCCAATGATCTGGAGGGTCTTATATACCCTTGAAATGATCATTGAACATGAAGGAATTGATCTGGGAATGTCGGAGTTTGCAGAGATGTACGACTTCGTAAGCCATGGATCTCATCGGTATCTACTCAAACATAAACCTGGTGAAGAACACCCCATCTTCAAAGCCACTAAGAATGACACCAACTGGAAACAACGATTCTTTTTTGTCAGAAGGGATTCTCTCCTAGATGGAAAGGATCTGCCTAGAAAATGGACCACCCATGGTAGGATAGAGGATCCTTAGAAGGATCACCAGATGACCTTGTTTCTGCTGAGGATCACTAACATCCTTTTGTTTCTATTTTGCAGCTATTACTGTCGCACACCTCATCACCACACCTGCAACAAAGGAAAGGCTTGCTGCTTTCCAGAGACTTGATCCTTCAATAAGATCATTCAAAGCAAATACCCAGGATTCTCAAGAAGTATCCTCAGGTTCTTTCACTATGTCGAGTAAGTATCCATGTTTATATGTAATTAAATGCTTAAATTAAAATGAAATAAGGATACTTATCTGTTTTGGATGTGTAGGTGCTGGAAAATATTCAAGATCTGCCTCCAAATTCAGTATCACTGACCTTGACACTATCCGATCCTCAAAGAAGAAGCTTGCTGCCAGTCCAACTGTCACGATCCCCAAGGAAACCACTTCTAAAGGCAAGGGTGGCAAGAAAAGGAAAACTACCGACACCCTTGAAAGCCTACCTCTGATCCGCCATCAGTTCCTTGAGTACTTTGCTGATGTAAGGATCACTGACCTAGCTTAGTTATTCTACCCACTTGAGGATCATGTTATCCTAAGTTTTATATTGTCTTTTTGCAGAAATTTGCTGAAATCGAGGACTACGTAGGCAATGTTGAAGAAGTTGAGCTAAATTGCCTGGACCTCCAAAAGATGATGCTGGCCAAGGATCAGAAGATAGCCTCCCTTGAAAATGATGTCAATCTGGTGAAAAGGGAACTTGTCCTGGCTCACATTACTGCTAAAATCTCAGCTGCCATCGCTATGTACAAGACCAAGTTGCAGATGGCCCAAGAAGCTCTGGATCCTGACTTTGACAAGAGCAGCTGGGACGTAGAGGGCTGGAAGGTTAGATTGGCTGAGCTGGACGACGAAGAGGAGGCTGAAGAGGTCCTAGCACTCGAGGCTGGCAGCAGTGGAGTCAAGGATCATGTGGAGGATGTTGGAGCTGGAGGAGATGGTGATGCAACAAAGGTGTAAGTTGCAGGAATGGGCGATGAATGACATTTCTAGACGTAGCCGGAGCCCATTTTTTAGAATTTGGTAGTTTTATTTTGGTTATGGTGTTTTAAAACAATCTTGGGTTGTAATAACTTTAGACAATAGTTTCTAGGGTGAAGGATCATGGATCCTTGAACAATAGGCAGGATAATGGGTGGTGGATGGATCCTCTGTTTGGGGGATGAAGCCACTCGTTATCCTTCCGTCCTTTATTTCCTGCACTACAAAGACCCGTAAACAATGGACACCCTTTGCCGACCCATGTGGACGGGCCACGTTTTGCTGGTAGAAACGTGGGTTGGCAATTTTGACAACCTTAAAGGGTTTAACGTTTTGTGAATAAAATAAATTTAACCTTTTGGCTATCTCCCGTGTTGCTATCCTTGTTAGTACTTTACTTTTCAATTGTTGTGATATTCATTTTATCTAAACTTATCAAGTAAAGAAAAAATTTAATAAATATCCTCAAAGAGTTTAGGATATGATCCACAAGTTCTGAAAAGTAATATAGTTTAAGGATTACAAGTTTAGTTGTCAAAGGATAAGGGTCACTCAAATGAATAATGAATAAAATCAAAATAGTTAAGGATCATACCTGAGAATCCAAGTTAGGATCCTAACCTTTAACACTTATAATCAGGATAACCAAAAGACAAACCTTAGTATAAGGTAAGGATCAAGGATCCTTAGTCGTTTATCTCCAAAAACCTGAAATAGGATACAACTTGGGACTAAGCCAATATAAGATAAGAGTTAGTAACTGGGGACAAGCCCAATATACTGGGGACAAGCCCAAAGGATAACTGGGGACAAGCCCAAAGGATCGTGTGTAAACTGGAGTATGGCCCTCATTGGCGACTATCCAAACTTAGTGACATGAAAATGCCAAAACCTTAGCTAACGTGAAAACGTTAGAAACCTTAGGAACGGATGTATGGTACGTCTACCATTATACGTAGGATCCCGGATACAGCCAGTACAATGAAATTGTCAGCCCCTAAAGCGAGTACTGGTCCCATTGCCATGAACTGTACCAAGATCATCGTGCGCTACTGGCGAAACTGGGGACAGGCCCAAACTGGGGTCAAGCCCAAATAACTGGGATCAAGCCGAAATAACTGGGGTCAAGCCCAAATAACCGGATACTTCTGTGGATACTCAATCCTTTGTTAAGGATACCTGAACCTTCAAAACTCAGAATCAAGTGAAAGGAGGATAAAGGATACAGGATCCTTATCCTTATATAGGATAATTAAAAAATGAAATAGTTTGGGATTAGATCATTACCAAAATGAGGATCATCTGTCCTGTAAGGATCCTTCAAGGATACTTGTCAGGTAAGGATCATGGATCCTTATTACATGAAGTATTTCTTCAGGTGGACAGCATTCCAAGCTCTTGGTAGCAAATCACCTTCCATTGTTAGCAATCGATATGCCCCATTTCCTGCCTCAGCTTCAATCAAGTAAGGGCCTTCCCACTTTGGTGCTAGCTTTCCATCAGCAGGATTGGTGGTATTCTGAAATGCTTTCCTTAATACCATATCACCAACTTGGAATTTCCTGATCCTGACATTTTTGTTGTAGGCTCCAGCCATCCTTTGTTGATAATTAGCCATCCTTATCCTTGCCAAATCCCTGAGTTCTTCTATAGTATCCAAGTCTTGAACCAAGTTTTCAGCATTTTCTTCAGGATCACGAATGCTTGTTCTTGCGGTTGGAACCACCATCTCTGTAGGGATCACTGATTCTGCCCCAAATACCAAAGAAAATGGAGTCTGGCCAGTGGCATTTTTGGGAGTTGTCCTATCAGCCCATAGTACATAAGGTAGTTCTTCTGCCCACTTTCCCTTCTTAGATCCAAGCTTTTTCTTCAAATTGTTGATGATGATCTTGTTGGATGATTCTGCCTGACCATTAGCTTGTGGGTGGACTGGTATTGATGTTATCATCTTAATCCCCCAGCTGTCACAAAAGTTAGTAGTTCTATTCCCAATAAATTGGGATCCATTATCACAAACAATTTCAGAAGGAATACCAAATCTAGTAATAATGTTTCTTTTAATAAAGGATATAACTTCCTTTTCTCTGAGTTGAGCAAAGGCTTCAGCCTCTATCCACTTGGAGAAGTAATCAGTCATAGCAAGCATGAATACTTTTCCACCAGGTGCCTTAGGAAGCTTACCAACTATATCCATTCCCCATCTCATAAATGGCCAAGAAGAGGATATAGGATGCAAAAGTTCTGCTGGTTGGTGAAGGATATTACTGTGTCTCTGACAAGGATCACATTTCTTGGCATATTCCACAGCATCCTTCTTCATAGTAGGCCAATAGTATCCTGTCCTCAGGATCCTTGATAACAATGCTCTGCCCCCAGTGTGGTTTCCACAATCTCCTTCATGGAAATCCTTTAGGACTTCTTGGATTTCAGGATCCTCAATGCATCTTAGATATGGACCTGCAAGAGATCGTTTATACAACATATTATTCAATATTGTAAATTGAGATACCTTGATTTTGAAAGCTCTAGGGTTTTCTCCTGTAGGAATCTCTCCATGTTGTATGTATCTCATGATTGGGAGGATCCATGATCCTGAATGAGATTGAGTATAATCACTAGGGATGATTACAGAATCCTCTCCTATCTCCATAGCTACATGATCCTCGATAGCAGGGATCAGGATATGGATAATAGGGATCTTGATATCTTCCGAGATCTTCAAGGATGATCCTAGATTGGCTAATGCATCAGCCTCTGCATTCTCTTCCCTTGGTACCTGTGCCAAACTAAAGGAAACAAAAGAGAGTGCCAATTCTTTGACTATCTCCAAATATTTGATTAGCTTTTCACCTTTAACAGCATAGGATCCATTAAAGTGATTAGTGATTAGTAATGAATCTGCATGTACCTCAAGATACCTGATCCTCATATGCTTAGCAATTTTCAAACCAGCTATCAAGGCTTCATACTCAGCCTCATTGTTGGTAGTTTGAAATTCACAAGCTATGGAGTGGGGTATTATGTCCCCCTGTGGCGATTTTAGTAGTATTCCCAGCCCTGTTCCTTTTACATTAGAGGCTCCATCAGTGAAGAGAATCCAAGGATCCTTAGTTTCTTCAAGCTGTTGGACTTCTAACTCAGCTTCCTTTTGCAAATCACTACTAAAATCTGCCACAAAATCAGCTAAGGCTTGGGATTTTATGGCAGTCCTTGGTTCATATCTTATATCATATACACTAAGCTTCACTGCCCACTTAGCCATCCTTCCTGACATTTTAGGTTTCCTGAGAACATTCTTAATTGGAAAACTAGTCTTAACAATAATGGCATGAGTCTCAAAATAATGTCTTAATTTAGTAGATGCCATAATTACTGCAAGGATAAGTTTCTCTAAGTGTGAATACCTGGATTCAGCATCAAGTAAACTCTTACTTACATAATAAACAGGATGTTGTGTACCTTGGTGATCCTTAACAAGGACCGCACTTACTGCTTTTGAGGATACTGCTAAGTATAAGGATAATATATCCCATTTTTCTGGTTTCATCAGGGTCGGGGCTGAGGGTAGGTAATCCTTAAGACCTTTGAGGGCACTTTCATGCTTCTCAGTCCATTCAAATTTCTTGTTCTTCCTCAGGATGTCATAGAATTCCTTGCACTTTTCTGAGGATTTGGATATGAACCTGTTCAAGGCTGCGATCCTGCCTGTCAATCTTTGTACATCCTTAGCATTGGTAGGAGATTTTATATTCACAATAGCCTTGATTTGCTCTGGACTTGCTTCAATGCCCCTCTTTGTCACCATATAGCCTAAGAATTTACCTGCCTTAACACCAAAATGACACTTGGAAGGATTTAGTTTCATATTAAATTTATCAAGGATATTGAATGCTTCCTCCAAGTCTTTAAGGTGATCCTCAGCTTTCTTGGACTTAACCACCATGTCATCAATATAGACTTCCATAGTGTGTCCAATTTGTTCCTTGAACATCATATTGACTAGCCTTTGATAAGTAGCACCTGCATGCCTTAGTCCAAATGGCACAGCAATATAACAATATATACCAGTTGGGGTCATAAAGGCTGTATCCTCTTGATCAGATGGTTCCATCTGAATTTGTTGAAATCCAGATGAAGCATCCATAAAAGTCAACAACTCATGACCCGCGGTAGCATCCACCATGGAGTCAATGTGGGGTAATGGGAAAGGATCCTTGGGACATGCCTTGTTTAAATCTGTAAAATCGACACATACCCTCCACTTTCCATTTTTCTTTTGAACAACAACCACATTGGCTAACCATCTTGGATACTTAACCTCTCTTATCATACCTGCCCGAAGTAGTTTATCTACCTCTTCCTGGATAATAGCATTCCTTTCAGGTGCAAACTTCCTCCTCTTTTGGTGAATTGGCTTGAATGACCTGTCAATGCCAAGTTTATGAGTAATTATATCTTTAGATATACCTGTCATATCCTCATGTTTCCAGGCAAAGGTAGTTTTCCTTCTCTTAAGGAAGGATACTAGCTCCTGTTCAATGTCGCTAAGGATCCCTGATCCTACGAAGATCTTGAATTCAGGATCATCGGGATCCATGAGGATTTCTTTCAAATCCTGTTCTCTTGCCTCCAAGACATCTCTTGAAGGATACTTTAATTGCTATTGCTCCCTTGGTCTTGAGGCTGGCTTCATTGATGATGTATAACAATTCTTAGCCTCTTGTTGATCACTCTCAATTTTCACCACTCCCCATGGACTTGGAAGCTTTACACACTAATGATAGGTGGATGGGACTGCCTTGATATCATGTATCCATGGCCTGCCAAGGATAACATTACAACAAGATAAGCAATCTATAACACAAAATTTCTGATAAGAATGGAGTCCTTCAATATAAATAGGGAGTTTGATGTCCCCTAATGTGTTTTTGGTTTCCCCACTGAATCCCACAAGGACTGAGGATCTTGGGACAATATCAGACTCCGGGATATTCATTTTCTTGAGGACATCAAGCTAAATGATGTTCACAGAGCTTCCTCCATCGATTAGGAACCTGCGAACAAAGTGGTTAGAAATAAATAAGGTAATAACAAGTCCATCATGATGAGGATCCTGGACATCAACACGATCATCCTCATCAAAAGTTATGACTTTATCTTGGGTAACAGTGGAGGTCCGGATGGGTCTGTCTCCATTATCCATCTTGGTTTCCTTAGCATGTCTTTTGGCTGCTGAAAAGGAGGTACCACAAATGTCTGATCCACCAGAAATGAAGTTTATGACTTGTGCATCTACTGGAGGAGCAGGAGCCCTTTCCGGGATCCTTTCATGATCCTGGATCCTTGACTTCTTTCGTCCCAAAAGTTCCTCCAAATGCCCCTTACTCAACAAGTAACCACTTTCCTTTCTTAGTGCAATACACTCTTCAGTGAGATGCCCGAAATCCTCATGATATGCACACCACTTGGACTTATCCTTTGTAGCAGCTTGTTTATCACTTTTTCTCGGCCACCTAGCTTTCTCACCTAGATTCTGCATTGCAAGGATTAGTTCATTGTTATCAACAGAAAAACAGTATTCAGAAGTAGGAGGATAATCCTCATCATCCTCTTCTTGTTCCACTGCATGCACGTTCTGGTTATCAGACTTGTTGTAGGACTTGGATTTGTTGTTCCGGAAGTAGGATCCTTGTTTCTCCTGTTTTGAGGATCCTGTCAATCTATCCTGGATCCTTTTGTCATCCTCTAGACGGATGAACCTAAGGGCCCTGGTTCTTACTTCATCAAGATTCCTGCAAGGTGTCATAACAAGATCATCATAGAATAATGAATCCCTAAGCAATCCCATTTTAAAGGCGTCTACAGCCGTAGCAATATCCAAATTAGGAATATCTAAGGATTCTTTACAAAACTTAGTGATGTAATCTCTAAGTGATTCATTTTGACCTTGTGTTACCCTATATAGATCACTAGTTAATCGTTCAAATTTTCTACTACAAGAGAATTGACTATTAAACAAATTAACTAGATTAGCAAATGAAGTAATAGAGTAAGGGGGAAGACTTAGCAACCATTTAAGAGCAGATCCTGTGAGTGTGGATCCAAATCCCTTGCATAGACATGCTTCCTTTAACCTCTCAGGAATTGGATTGATCTCCATCCTCTCCCTATACTGAGCTACATGCTCTTCTGGATCTGTTGAACCATCATACAGCTTCATAGATGGTATCTGGAACCTTTTGGGTATCTCAGCATCACATAAGGGTGGTGCAAAGCGAGATATCCTATGGCTACCATCTGCGATCTCAGGAATGGGCTTGACCACTCCTGGAACACTGGATATCATATCCTTAAGTTTCTGTAATTCCCTAGCCATAGCCTGATTGATACCTGTATCCAGCATTGAGCCATAGTTAGTGTTATATGAATTGTTAAAAGTGTTACCTCCCGGAGGATTCATGTTTGGAATTGCGGATATGAATCCATATTGACGGGACTCCGGTATGATCGAAGGACCAGATGAAGCAACGGTCTGCATTGGTATGAAGTCTCCTTGATGAACATCGGTGCTCGGGGGTTGCATACTTCTTAAGAATCCCTGATCCTGAAAGATGTTGGATCCTTGAAGCTGAGTTGATCCTTGAACCTAAGAGGATCCTTGAGGCAGAGAGGATCCTAGAAACTGGGAGGATCCTAGAGCCATGGAGGATCCTTGAACCTGGGAGGATCCTGGAGCCATAGAGGATCCTTGAACCTGGGAGGATCCTTGACCTTGGGAGGATCTTTGAACTGCATACATTCCTAAATATCCTCCTGATGTGAAGTATCCTTGATGCTGAAAAGAGGACCCCGATGGCTGAGAACAGGATCCTTGCGGCTGGAAGTGGGAGCCAAATGCCTGACACATAGTTGCTGTTCCATAACGTCTTTCTGATGTACCACTTTGATGTTGGATGCCCGGAACTGCCGATTGTAGGGTAGTTACAACTGGAGTGTCAAAATTTAATGACCTTGGCATCAGAGGAGAGTGATCCTCCACTGATTTCTTCTGTTTCTTGATCTCAGCGATCTCCCGGAGGATCCTTTCGTTGGTTTTGTCCTGCTCTTGTGCGTGATTCCTCATCTGCAAAATCAGAGTGTAAAGATCATTAGTAGTAGGATTAGAAGAAACAGAAGAAGTTGGTGGTTTTGAGAAAATGGGGGTTTGTCTCTTCGCAAGATTTTCAGCATTCTTCTGTGATCCAGAAGGTGGTGGAGGCAAAGGTGGAACGCCTTGTGAAGAACTGATTGCCGGCATTGAACTTGAAGTGTTCTTTATTAAGGAAGCCATCTGCTTGGTTGTAATGAACCGAAATGACCACAAAAGTATAAATCTTCTTAGGAATGAAGCACCAATTGCCCCACGGTGGGCGCCAAACTGTTTTGGTCAAAAATCAAGCAATGATAATGTAACCAAATTTTCTATTGTGAGGTGTGATGTTTGAATCAATGAACAATACTAAGGATCACTCAGAAATGTAACGAACAAATGACACAAAAATTTATACGAGGAAAAAGCCCTTGACCAATGAATGATCTCCGGCATAAAAAACCTCGGGTGATGGAAACTACCGATCACCAACTCAGATTAAACAAGAAATGTATTACAACTTCGGATGATAGCGAGCTAATTACAAGGATCACTATAGTGTAATGTGCAAAAAAGTGTGTAATCGCCAAGTGAATTGTCAAGAGCTGGTGAGAGCAGTTGCGAGTGTGTGTGTTAAGCCAAAAATAGCCAAGTGTTTTTATTTAGCTCGTTATCCCCTTTTAAAAATGGAAAATATCTAAGCTAACAAACTGTCCGCATTTTGTGCAAGTCTTCCATGACATTCCATAACGTCCACTTCAATCATGCACGTGCGGAATAAATATGGAATATGCTCCAGGAATATCGCCAAGACCAAGTCCAAGCTCGTACTCCTGCAAAACGACTTCATATTCAAAGTAGACAATCATTAGTATAAGGATCCTTATGATGATCCATGATCCTGATCCCACAATAACTTCTGAGGATCACTAATTCAAACAGAATTGAGGATCACTAAGCCCAACAGTAACTGAGGATCACTGATCATTGGACAATCCTCCCCTAACATTGGGTACCTTCATGATCCTTTACAGGGACTGCACTTACCGCCTTACAAGAAACTGCCAAGTATAACGATAATATATCCCCCTTTTCTGGTTTCATTAAGACTGAAGCTGAGGATAGGTAATCCTTAAGGGCTTTGAGAGCATTCTCATGCTTTTCAGTCCATTCAAATTTCTTGTTCTTTCTCAGGATGTCATAGAATTCCTTGCATTTCTCTGATGATTTTGAGATGAACCTGTTCAAGGCTGCGACCCTTCCTGTCAGTCTTTGCACATCCTTGGCATTGGTAGGAGACTTAATATTCACATTCGCCTTGATTTGCTCTGGACTTGCCTCTATGCCACTTTTTGTCACCATGTAACCTAGGAACTTGCCAGCTTTTACACCAAAGTGACACTTGGAAGGATTCAATTTCATATTGAATTTATCAAGGATATCAAATGCTTCTTCCAAATCTCTAAGGTGATCCGCAGCGCTCTTGGACTTAACCACCATGTCATCTATATAGACTTCCATCGTGTGTCCAATTTGTTCTTTAAACATGATATTGACTAGCCTTTGGCAGGTAGTGTTAGGGGAGGATTTTCCAATCCTAAGGATCAAGGATCCTCAAGTACTGCCAGGATCACGGATCCTTAATTCTGTTTGAATTCAGGATCCTCAGAATATGTTGCAGGACCAGGATTCAGGATCCTCATTGTTATCCTTACACTACCGATTGTCTACCTTGTATGTGAGCTCGTTTTGCAGGAGTATATGCATGGACTTGGTCTTGCCGATATTCGTGGAGCATATTCCCTCAATATTCTGCACGTGCTTGGCTCTTATGAACGTTATGAAGATCGTGGGGAGCTTTCACAATTGTCAGACAGTTTATTAGTTTAGTTACTTCTAATTTTAAATAGGGATAACAAGCTTGAGTAGAGATAGTTGGCTAATTTAGCAAACACTCACTCTCGTAACAACACTAGAACAGCTCTCGACAGTTTACTTGGCGATTTCGTACATTTCTTGCACATTGCACACTAGTGATCCTTGTAACAAGCTTGTTATCATCCTGAGTTGTATCAACCTCTTGATTAATCTTAGTTGGTGATCGGTAGTTTCCATCACCCGAGGTTTTTTATGCCGGAGATCAACGGCTTTTTCCTCGTATAAATCCTTGTGTCATCTCTTTATTTGATTTGCAAGTTGTTCATAGATTCAAGCATCACACCTCACAACAAAAGATTTGGTTGCATTATCCTTGCTTGATTTTTTACCAAAACAGTTTGGCGCCCACCGTGGGGCAATTGGTTCTTCATTCCCAATAAATTCTTGTTTTTTTGATCATTTCGGTTCATTACAACCAAGCAGATGGCTTCTTCAGCAAAGAGCACTTCAAGTTCAATGCCGGCAATGAGTTCTTCATAGGGCGTTCCACCTTTGCCTCCACCACCTTCTGGATCCCAGAAGAATGCTGAAAATGCTGCAAAGAGACAAAGCCCCATTTTTCCAAAACCACCAACTTCTTCTGTTTCCTCTAATCCTACTAATAATGATCTTTTTACTTTGATTTTGCAGATGAGGGATCACATACAAGAGCAGGACAAAACCAATGAAAGGATCCTCCGGGAAATTGGTGATATCAAGAAACAGAAGAAATCGGGGGAGGATCACTCTCCTCTAATACCAAGGTCATTGGATTTCGTCACTCCAGCTATGACCTGTTAGGGGAGGATTTTCCAATGATCAGTGATCCTCAATTACTGTAGGGTTTAGTGATCCTCACTTCTGTTTGAATTAGTGATCCTCAGAAGTATTGCAGGATCAGGATCATGGATCATCGTAAGGATCCTTATACTAACGATTGTCTGTTTTGAATATGGTGTTGTTTTGCAGGAGTACGAGCTTGGACTTGGTCTTGGCGATATTCCTGGAGCATATTCCATACTTATTCCGCACGTGCTTAACTAAAGTGGACGTTATGGAGTTCGTGGAGAACTTGCATGAAATGCGGAATGTTTGTTAGCTTAGATATTTTCCATTTTTAAAAGGGATAGCAAGCTAAATAAAAAAACACTTGGCTATTTTTAGCTTAACACACACTCGCAACTGCTCTCACCAGCTCTTGACAATTCACTTGGCGATTATACACTTTTTTGCACATTACACTATAGTGATCCTTGTAATTAGCTCGCTATCATCCGAAGTTATAATACATTTCTTGTTTAATCTGAGTTGGTGATCGGTAGTTTCCATCACCTGAGGTTTTTTATGCCGGAGATCATTCATTGGTCAAGGGCTTTTTCCTCGTATAAATCTTTGTGTCACTTGTTCGTTACATTTCTGAGTGATCCTTAGTATTGTTCATTGATTCAAACATCACACCTCACAACAGAAAATTTGGTTACGTTATCATTGCTTGATTTTTGACCAAAACAGTTTGGTGCCCACCGTGGGGCAATTGGTGCTTCATTCCTAAGAAGATTTATACTTTTGTGGTCATTTCGGTTCATTACAACCAAGCAGATGGCTTCCTTAATAAAGAACACTTCATGTTCAATGTCGGCAATCAGTTCTTCAAAAGGCGTTCCTCCTTTGCATCCACTACCTTCTGGATCCCAGAAGAATGCTGAAAATGCTGCGAAGAGACAAACCCCCCATTTTTCAAAAACCACCAAGTTCTTCTGTTTCCACTAATCCTACTACTAATGATCTTTTTAATATGATTTTGCAGATGAGGGATCGCATACAAGAGCAGGATAAAACTAATGAACGGATCCTCCAAGAGATTGGTGATATCAAAAAACAGAAGAAATCAGTGGAGGATCACTCTCCTCTGATGCCAAGGTCATTGAACTTTGACACTCCAGTTGTAACTACCTTACAATCGGCAATTCCGGGCATCCAGTATCAAAGTGGTCCATCAGAAAGGCGTTATGGAATGGCAACTATGAGTCAGGCATTTGGCTCTCACTCTCAGCCTCAGGGATCCTATTTTCAGTCATCGGGATCCTCTATTCAGCATCAAGGATCCTTCAGCTCATGAGGATATTCGGGTACGCACGCGGTCCAAGGATCCTCCCAGGTCCAAGGATCCTCCCAGATCCAAGGATCCTCCCAGGTCCAAGGATCCTCCCAGGTCCAAGGATCCACCCAGGTCCAAGGATCCTCCCAGGTCCAAGGATTCTCTATTGTTCCAGGATCCTTCCAGCTTCAAGGATCCTCTCAGCCTCAAGGATCCAACATCTTCCAGGATCAAGGATTCTTAAGGAGTATGCAGCCTCCACGCTCAGATGTTCATCAAGGAGACTTTATACCAATGCAGACCATCGCTTCCTCTGGTCCTTCAATCATACCAAAGCCCCATCAATATGGATTCACATCCGGGATTCCAAACATGAATCCAATGGGAGGTAACATGTCACACCCCCAAAATCCACCTGCGGAATACCACCGCTTGGAGGCGTGACTGACCAGGACCCAGCCACCAATCATATTGAACAAGCATGTAAGTAATTATAAAATCCAACCAATACAATTGGTGTCCAAACCAAACATAGTTTAAGTTGCAAGCGGAAGCATAACGTTTAAAACCAAAACATAAGTTTAATTGTTTCAAGGTTTAACATGGCACACAGCTGTCCATGTCCCACAACGACTCTCTTCCGTGCAAGCTCCGGCTAAGTACCTAATGACCTGCAAAGCATGTAGTAACGAGTCAACAACAAGTTGAGTGAGTTCACAGTTGGGTGTTCGTTTTAAGTTATTTCGAAAACAGTTTCCTTTATCTGGAATCCTGCCGTGGGGGTTACCCCATAGTTGAAAACGTGACTGGTTTATTCCCGGTAACTCTGGCAATCCAGCCGTGGGGGCTACCCCGTGTTAGTTATCTGGCATTTCGGCCGTGGGGGCTACCCCATGTATACACTAGACTCGTTACCATATCGACTACTGACGTTAGTCATGTTTATGTGCCCTTAGCGTCGGTGTCTATCAGCACCGACGTGCCATAGTCCATTAGTTCACACCCGTCCTCTGCGGCACGGTGTGAGGTTTGTCAGACCTAAATAGCGCTATCTAACTAATGACCCGCTCGCCATTGGCCCGGCGATTAAGTCGATATAAAAAGGAGGGACTTCGTGATAGAGTTTTGGTCTAGTACGAGTTATCTGTCCATGAGGACGAGGAATTACATTCCTGAACCAATACTGTCCTACCCAAGGAGGACGAGGAACCCATGTTCCTTAACCCCATTCCCAACCCCTGGGAATCCCATGCTTTGTAGAGGGTGTGAACTCACCTTGGTTTGCTCGGCAGATACACAGAAAAGTCAATCAAGTTGTAAGTGGTCAACTACGTCCTAACATAGACACCATTCAAGTTAGGTTCATATCCAAGTAGTGCACGTATGTTCTACACGTATACTAGCAAGTTGCATACAGGTATTATTCATGGCATACACGTATAATCATGGCGGTTTACAATAATACCTACGAGTTGAACAGTAGCATGTATACAAGTAAACAAAGTCCAAAGTCCGGCCCAATCCTAAGCCCGTAACATTGCAAGTCCAAAACAGTGCACGTGTACATGGTCTCGAGTCGAGACTGTGCGGTCTCTAGTCGAGACTGTGCGGTCTCGAGTTGTAGTCTACAAGTTCTTGAGTCGCAACTGAAGAGGTCTCGGGTCATGCATGTATTGGTCTCGGGTCGCAACAAGACTCGCAACCCTGATCTCGAGTTATGTTGTTTTGGTGTTGATGTGGTGTGGTCTCGAGTCGAGACTAGAGAGTTCTCGACTCGTAACCTGTGTCGCAATCCCCGGTCTCGAGTTGTCATGATCATTGTCTCGAGTCGAAACCAGGTGTCTCGACTCCCAGCACCTGCTGATCCGCATAGTGTACTAACCAATGGAAATCCGATTTCATGCAACCTTATGTACTATCCATATAAACATGTTTCCTTGTCTAACAATTTACTAAAATGGATCAAACAACTAGTTTTTTCAAATATCCAAATCATATTCAACAAGTTCTTCACATATTCAAGTATTCATATCCTCATTCAAACACATTTTGCATTTTACGGACAAGAGTTATAACACCTAACCTAGATACCAAGATCATCTTGCAACAAAACATTTGTTCTATAAACTCATAAATCGGATGATCCTTATCACTCTTTTATCACACAAAAATCTATACTTTTTACTAAAGAAGTCATGTTCATCATCAATGTTGTAACTAAGCATGTATTATCTAATCACCAAGAACTCATTAAATCCACAAACACCTTTGATATAATCAAACAATAGCCACGGTGCATATTAACACATAATCAATACCCTAGTCATGTATAAAACTTAACAAGTAAACATATTATCATATGACTTCATCATATCACATAATAAGAATCACTAACCAGTTGTGAAAAGAGTACCGAGTTGGTAAGGAAGACGAATACAATGGAGTGTCCGAGTGATGATGATGAGCTTAACCGAGTCTCCTTGTTGGTACCGATTCGATCCGAGAGAAGGGAGAGGTGATGCTTGATCTCTAGGATTTAAGGTTTTCTAGAGAGAGAGTAGGGGAGTGTGTGTATTGTCCAAAGATGGTAGTATTGGCTAACCACAAAGTTATATACTAGCTTCAAGTGATGCACCCTAATGGGTTTTTGGACGGATCAAATGGCCCAACCGGCCCAAATGGTTGCACTACTCGAGACCGAGTGGTCTCGAGTTGGGTCCTTGTGTTTCGGGTCACAACACATAGTCACATAGAAGGTTCACTTATATCATTAATCAAACAAACATGTCAATTATTTTCATATCGTTCAAATATGTTGCATCGAGGTACAAGAAAGGGTTCTAGATTACGAGTTGTCACATTATCCCCGAGTTGAAAGAAATTTCGTCCCGAAATTTGGTAAGTACTCACTGAGGAAGCTAGTTAAGTTGTATGGTTTTCCTGGTTTTCCCGGGGTGTCACATCCACCCCCCGTTGATCTGGAATTTCGTCCCGAAATTCCGTAGCTTCAGCCTCAGTAGTGGTTGTACCGTTTCCGAACAGCTGGGGATACTTTTGTTTCATCTGATCTTCGCGCTCCCAGGTGAACTCTGGGCCGCGACGTGAGTTCCAACGAACTCGAACGAGAGGTATTCTAGTGCTCTTGAGGACCTTAACATCCCGGTCCGTGATTTCAACTGGTTCCTCGACGAATCGTAACTGCTCGTCGATAGTGAGTTCCTTCAGAGGAACTATGTGGGTCTCATCTGACAGGCACTTCTTCAGATTTGACACGTGGAAAACGTTGTGAACTGCACCGAGTTCTGCTGGTAAGTTCAGTCTGTAGGCCACCCTGCCTATTTTCTCGATGATTTCGAAAGGTCCAACGTATCGTGGGTTAAGTTTGCCTCGTTTACCAAAACGAACCACACCCTTCCAGGGTGAAACTTTGAGTAGTACCCGCTCCCCAACTTGGAGCTCAAGTGGTTTCCTGCCCTTATCGGCGTAGACTTTCTGGCGGTCATGAGCTGCCGCCATACGTTGTCGTATCTGAGCAATTCATTTGGTTGTGTCTACCACATGTTCTGGACCAGTGATCTGACTATCTCCCACCTCTGCCCAACAAAGAGGTGACCGGCATTTACGCCCGTACAATGCCTCCAACGGAGCAGCTTTAATGCTGGTGTGGTAGCTGTTATTGTACGAGAATTCTACAAGCGGCAGATGCTTTTCCCAGCTGTTGCCAAAGTCGATTACACATGCATGAAGCATGTCTTCTAAGGTTTAAATAGTGCGCTCGGACTGCCCGTCCGTCTGAGGGTGATACGCTGTGCTCATGTCTAATCGTGAGCCAAAGGATTTGTGCATTGCTTGCCACAGTTCTGAAGTAAAACGTGCATCCCGATCCTAGATAATAGAGGTGGGCACCCCGTGCCTCGAAACAACTTCCTTGAGGTATACCTCTGCGAGAGTGGAGAATTTATCCGTCTCCTTGATAGCCAGGAAGTGCGCAGACTTTGTGAGTTGATCCATGATCACCCAGATAGTATCATTTCCGTGCTGGGATCTAGGCAGGCCGGTAACAAAATCCATGGAAATTTGCTCCCATTTCCATTGCGGTATCTCTGGTTGTTGGAGTAGACCGGAGGGTTTCTAGTATTCAGACTTGACTCTCGCACAAGTCAAACACTTGCTGACGTAGGTTGCTATGTGGGCCTTCATGCTAGGCCACCAATACGTGGTTTTGATATCGTGGTACATCTTATCCGAACCGGGGTGTACCGAGTAGCGAGACTTGTGTGCTTCATCCATCACAAACTCTCATAAGTTGCCGTAGAGTAGGACCCAAATACGTCTCGTTACATAGTATGCACCGTCTTCCTTTTGTTCTAACTGTCGCCTTGAGCTGCGTAGGGCTTCAGCCCTGACGTTTTCTGGTTTCAATGCCTCTATCTGAGCATCTCGTATCCGAGAAGGAAGACTGGAATGTATAGTGAGTTGCAAAGCTCGTACGCGCTTAGGCACAGTGTCCTTTCGACTGAGGGCATCAGCCACAACATTGGCTTTGCCAGGATGGTACTTGATTGCACATTCGTAATCGTTTAATAACTCGACCCATCGTCGTTGACGCATGTTTAGCTCCTTCTGTTTGAAGATGTGCTCGAGACTCCTGTGATCGGTGTATATGGTGCACTTGGTGCCGTATAAGTAATGTCTCCATATCTTAAGTGCAAAAACAACAGCTCCCAGCTCTAAATCATGCGTAGTGTAGTTCCTTTCATGAACTTTGAGTTGGCGTGAGGCGTAAGCTATAACTTTATCTCGTTGCATCAATACACAACCAAGACCCTGAATTGATGCGTCGCAGTAGACCACGAAGTCGTCGGTGCCCTCTGGCAATGAAAGGATAGGTGCGCTGCAAAGTCTATCCTTTAGATGCTGAAATGCTAACTCCTGTGTATTCCCCCATCGATAAACAAAGCCTTTCTGCATCAGTGAGGTGAGAGGCTGTGCAATCTTGGAAAAATCCTTAATGAATCTCCTGTAGTAACCTGCCAAACACAAAAATTGGCGAATTTCCGTTGGTGTACGAGGTGCAGGCCAGTTCTTAATCGAGTCTACCTTGGATGGATCAACGTGAATCCCATCCTTGTTCACCACGTGGCCTAAGAAATGGACCTCACGAAGCCAGAAGTCGCATTTTGAGAACTTCGCGTAAAGCTGTTCTGTTCGAAGGAGTTCCAAGATAAGTCGCAGATGCTGCTCGTGTTCCTCCTGACTCTTAGAGTAGATCAGGATGTCGTCGATGAAGACTATGACGAACTTGTCCAGATAAGGCTTGCACACTCGATTCATCAAGTCCATGAAAATCGCAGGTGCGTTTGTCAGCCCAAAAGGCATGACCAAAAACTCATAGTGTCCGTAACGCATTCTAAAAGCTGTCTTGGAGACATCCCCTTCTCGGACTCTCAGCTGGTGATATCCCGATCTCAAGTCAATCTTTGAATAGTAGCTCGACCCCTGCAACTGGTCGAACAAGTCGTCAATGCGTGGTAGAGGGTAACGATTCTTCACCGTCACTTTGTTGAGTTCGCGATAGTCGATATACATTTTAAAGGTACCATCTTTCTTCTTCACAAAAAGCACTGGAGCTCCCCAAGGCGAAGAGCTAGGGCGAATAAAACCCTTATCCAAGAGTTCCTGTAGTTGCGTAGAGAGTTCTTCCAACTCCGATGGAGCTAAACGATAAGGTGCACGAGCTATAGGCGCAGCTCCAGGAGCTAGTTCAATCTGGAACTCGACTTGGCGATGAGGCGGAAGACCAAGTAATTCCTCAGGAAATACCTCAAGATAGTCGCGTACAACTGGAAAATCTTCTATCTTCTTTTCTTTCTCCGAGGTGTCAGTAACGAGTGCCAAAATGGCTGTGTGGCCCTTTCGCAAGCACTTCTGGGCCTTAAGGAAAGAGATGACGTTCTCAACAGCACCTTCTTGTCGCCACGAATCATGAGAGGTTCACTGCCGGAACCAGGAATACGAACAATCTTCTCGTTGCAAAGAATCTCTGTTTGGTGTTGGGATAGCCAATCCATCCCAATGACAACGTCGAAACTACCCAAGACGATGGGGATAAGGTCGATAGGGAAGGTCTGGTTAGCAAGAACAAGTTTACAACCCTTGACTACGTGTGTGGCCTCTAAACTCTTACCATTTGCTAGCTCTACGGTGTGCTTGTTGTTCAAAGGTGTTAGGATACGCTTAAGAAATTGACTAACTTCTAGTGACATGTGGCTAGTATCGGCACCCGAATCAAATAAAACTGTAACATAAAAAGTCGTCGAGAAGGAACTTACCCGCCACAACATTGGGGTCATTCCTTGCTTCACCTTGACCAAGCACGAACACCCGCCCCCGGGCTCCATTGTTGTTGTTCCCAACGTTACCATTCCCCTGATTATTGTTGTTGTTGTCGCGTTTCTGCCTCATCTGCGGACAGTTCCTCTTAAGATGGCCTTCAGCCCCACAACGGAAACACCCCTTTTTGCTACCCTGCTGCTGCTGGTTTCGGTTTGCAAAATATGGGCTCCTGCAATCTCTAGCCATATGTCCCGTCTTCTTGCACCGATGGCAGCACGATCCCGCACATGACCCGGTGTGGTGTTGATGGCATTTGCGGCATTTCGGCTTATTCCCAAGGTATCCCCCTTGATTTTGGTAGTTCAGCCCCTGCTGTACAAGTTTCCCGTGCGAGTCCTGTTGTATAGAGCTACGACCCTCACCCTGGTGATCACCCCAAATATGCTTGGTGTTAATAAGAGCATTTGCCTTGGAAGGGTTACGCTTGGGTAACTTGCCCTCTTCCACTGCCTGATCAGTGAGCTGGTGCGCAAAACGAACGACTTGTTGGATTGTGGAAAAGTTGGCCGCAATTACGGACCCTTGGATTTCTGGGGCTAAGCCTCTGAGGTATAGCTCGGTTCGTCTAGAAATGGGTTGTGACAAGTTAGGACATAGGGCAGCCAAGTCGTTGGATCTTTTTGTGTACGCTTCGATCTCTGATCCTTCCATCTTCAAACCAAAGTACTCTATTTCAAGTTTTAGAATGTCGTCCGGGTGACAGAATTCTTCCTTGATCAAATCCTTGAAATCGCTCCAGGGGGTGGCATTCGCATCTGCTAATCCGAGCATCTGAACTTGCGTGTTCCACCAAGAATACGCTTTCCCTTGCAAGGTACCAGCAGCGTACTCTACTCGTTTACTGGTAGGGCTTTCACTTTCTTCGAATGCAGATTCGATCCTGCGAATCCAGTGTAGGAGACCTATCGCTCCTTCGGTGCCACTAAAGGTACTAGGTCGACAGTTCATAAAAGTTTTAAAAGTGCACACAGGTGGCTGAACATGTTGACCTATCGAGGGTGAAAGAAAAGACAGAGTTTAACACAAAGGTTGGTTCACGAGAGTAGGATCTAAAGATCCTAGAATGGGTTTGGACTGCAGGATATACCTCCTGCGTGTGCAGCTGCCAGTGCCGCAACAACCCGTTCGTTAATCAGAGCCGTCAACTGGGCTTAGGTCATGTTTACGCGTCCAGACAGAAGAGGAACATGAGTGAGAGGGGTTCGCGAAAATGCGATGACAGAAGAGAGTAAACACACACGTGTTCAAGCAACAGTTGTTATACCAACCAAGCATACCATGAGCAATGTACTATGTAACTAACAAGTAGGCAATATATACATAGATCATATCACCTAGAATGTCGAGCCTTGCATGTGGAGTGAAGCGTCGTTGTGGATCGTAGAGCACTGTACAGGTTATAGTCTGATTTTAATAAAACTTTTTCCTTTATTAAAACCAAGTTCTCTATAACCAATGGCTCTGATACCAATCTGTCACACCCCTAAAATCCACCTGCGGAATACCACCGCTTGGTGGCGTGACTGACCAGGACCCAGCCACCAATCATATTGAACAAGCATGTAAGTAATTATAAAATCCAACCAATACAATTGGTGTCCAAACCAAACATAGTTTAAGTTGCAAGCGGAAGCATAACGCTTAAAACCAAAACATAAGTTTAATTGTTTCAAGGTTTAACATGGCACACAGCTGTCCATGTCCCACAACGACTCTCTTCCATGCAAGCTCCGGCTAAGTACCTAATGACCTGCAAAGCATGTAGTAACGAGTCAACCACAAGTTGAGTGAGTTCACAGTTGGGTGTTCGTTTTAAGTTGTTTCAAAAATAGTTTCCTTTATCTGGCATCCTGCTGTGGGGATTACCCCATAGTTGAAAACGTGACTGGTTTATTCCCGGTTACTCTGGCAATCCAGCCGTGGGGGCTACCCCGTGTTAGTTATTTGGCATTTCGGCCGTGGGGGCTACCCCATGTATACACCAGACTCGTTACCATATCGACTACTGACGTTAGTCATGTTTATGTGCCCTTAGCGTCGGTGTCTATCATCACTGACGTGCCATAGTCCATTAGTTCACGCCCGTCCTCTGCGGCACGGTGTGAGGTTTGTCAGACCTAAATAGCGCTATCTAACTAATGACCCGCTCGCCATTGGCCCGGCGATTAAGTCGATATAAAAAGGAGGGACTTCGTGATAGAGTTTTGGTCTAGTACGAGTTATCTGTCCATGAGGACGAGGAATTACATTCCTGAACCAATACTGTCCTACCCAAGGAGGACGAGGAACCCATGTTCCTTAACCCCATTCCCAACCCCTGGGAATCCCATGCTTTGTAGAGGGTGTGAACTCACCTTGGTTTGCTCGGCAGATACACAGAAAAGTCAATCAAGTTGTAAGTGGTCAACTACGTCCTAACATAGACACCATTCAAGTCAGGTTCATATCCAAGTAGTGCACGTATGTTCTACACGTATACTAGCAAGTTGCATACAGGTATTATTCATGGCATACACGTATAATCATGGCGGTTTACAATAATACCTACGAGTTGAACAGTAGCATGTATACAGGTAAACAAAGTCCAAAGTCCGGCCCAATCCTAAGCCCGTAACATTGCAAGTCCAAAACAGTGCACGTGTACATGGTTTCGAGTCGAGACTGTGCGGTCTCTAGTCGAGACTGTGTGGTCTCGAGTTGTAGTCTACAAGTTCTCGAGTCACAACTGAAGAGGTCTCGGGTCATGCATGTATTGGTCTCGGGTCGCAACAAGACTCGCAACCCTGATCTCGAGTTATGCTGTTTTGGTGTTGATGTGGTGTGGTCTCGAGTCGAGACTAGAGAGTTCTCGACTCGTAACCTGTGTCGCACTCCCCGGTCTCGAGTTGTCATGATCATGGTCTCGAGTCGAAACCAGGTGTCTCGACTCCCAGCACCTGCTGATCCGCATAGTGTACTAACCAATGGAAATCCGATTTCATGCAACCTTATGTACTATCCATATAAACATGTTTCCTTGTCTAACAATTTACTAAAATGGATCAAACAACTAGTTTTTCAAATATCCAAATCATATTCAACAAGTTCTTCACATATTCAAGTATTCATATCCTCATTCAAACACATTTTGCATTTTACGGACAAGAGTTATAACACCTAACCTAGATAACAAGATCATCTTGCAACAAAACATTTGTTCTATAACCTCATAAATCGAATGATCCTTATCACTCTTTTATCACACAAAAATCTATACTTTTTACTAAAGAAGTCATGTTCATCATCAATGTTGTAACTAAGCAGGTATTATCTAATCACCAAGAACTCATTAAATCCACAAACACCTTTGTCATAATCAAACAATAGCCACGGTGCATATTAACACATAATCAATACCCTAGTCATGTATAAAACTTAACAAGTAAACATATTATCATATGACTTCATCATATCACATAATAAAAATCACTAACCGGTTGTGAAAAGAGTACCGAGTTGGTAAGGAAGACGATTACAATGGAGTGTCCGAGTGATGATGATGAGCTTAACCGAGTCTCCTTGTTGGTACCGATTCGATCCGAGAGAAGGGAGAGGTGATGCTTGATCTCTAGGGTTTAAGGTTTTCTAGAGAGAGAGTAGGGGAGTGTGTGTGTTGTCCAAAGATGGTAGTGTTAGCTAACCACGAGGTTATATAGTAGTTTCAAGTGATGCACCCTAATGGGTTTTCGGACGGATTAAATGGCCCAACCGGCCCAAATGGTTGCACTACTCGAGACCGAGTGGTCTCGAGTTGGGTCCTTGTGTTTCGGGTCACATACATACACGCATACAAATAAACACAACACATAGTCACATAGAAGGTTCACTTATATCATTAATCAAACAGACATGTCAATTATTTTCATATCGTTCAAATATGTTGCATCGAGGTACTAGAAAGGGTTCTAGATTACGAGTTGTCACATAACACTTTCAATAATTCATATAACACTAATCATGGATCTATGCAGGATACAGGTATCAATCAGGCTATGGCTAGGGAGCTACAAAAGCTTAAGGATATGATATCCAGTGTACCAGGAGTGGTTAAACCCATTCCTGAAATTGCAGATGGTAGCCATAGGATATCTCGTTTTGCACCACCCTTATGTGATGCTGAGATACCCAAAAGGTTCCAGATACCATCTATGAAGCTGTATGATGGTTCAACAGATCCAGAAGAGCATGTGGCTCAGTACAGGGAGAGGATGGAGATCAATCCAATTCCTGAGAGGTTAAAAGAAGCATGTCTGTGCAAGGGATTCGGATCCACACTCACAGGATCTGCTCTTAAATGGCTGCTAAGTCTTCCCCCTTATTCTATTTCTTCACTTGCTAATCTAGTTAATTTGTTTAATAGTCAATTCGCTTGTAGTAGAAAATTTGAACGATTAACTAGTGATCTATATAGGGTAATGCAAGGTCAAAATGAATCACTTAGAGATTACATCACTAAGTTTAGTAAGGAATCCTTAGATATTCCTAACTTAGACATTGCTACGGCTGTAGAAGCCTTTAAAATGGGATTGCTTAGGGATTCATTATTCTATGATGATCTTGTTATGACCCCTTGCAGGAATCTTGATGAAGTAAGAACCAGGGCCCTTAGGTTCATCCGCCTAGAGGATGACAAAAGGATCCAGGATAGATTGATAGGATCCTCAAAACAGGAGAAACAAGGATCCTACTTTAGGAACAACAAATCCAAATCCTATAACAAGTCTGATAACGACAACGTGCATGCAGTGGAACAAGAAGAGGATGATGAAGATTATCCTCCTATTTCTGAATACTGTTTTTCTGTTGATAACAATGAACTAATCCTTGCAATGCAGAATCTAGGTGAGAAAGCTAGGTGGCCGAGAAAAGTGATAAACCAGCTGCTACAAAGGATAAGTCCAAGTGGTGTGCATATCATGAGGAATTCGGGCATCTCACTGAAGAGTGCATTGCACTTAGAAAGGAAATTGGTTACTTGTTGAGCAAGGGGCATTTGAAGGAACTTTTGGGACGGAAGAAGTCAAGGATCCAGGGTCCTGAAAGGATCCCGGAAAGGGCCCCTGCTTCTCCAGCAGATGCACAAGTTATAAACTTCATATCCGGTGGATCAGACATTTGTGGTACCTCCTTTTCAGCAGCAAAAAGACATGCTAAGGAAACCAAGATGGATAATGGAGACAGACCCGTCCGGACCTCTGTTGTTACCCATGATAAAGTCATAACCTTTGATGAGGATGATCGTGTTGATGTCCAGGATCCTCATCATGATGGTCTTGTAATTACATTGTTTATTTCTAACCACTTTGTTCGCAGGATCTTAATCGATGGAGGGAGTTCTATGAACATCATTCAACTTGATGTCCTCAAGAAATTGAATATCCCGGAGTCTGATATTGTCCCAAGATCGTCAGTACTTGTGGGATTCGGTGGAGAAACTAAGAATACATTGGGGGACATCAAACTCCCAATCTATATTGAAGGATTGCATTCTTATCAAAAGTTTTGTGTTATAGATTGCTTATCTTGTTGCAATGTTATCCTTAGCAGGCCATGGATACATGATATGAAGGCAGTCCCATCCACCTATCATCAATGTGTAAAGCTTCCAAGTCCATGGGGAGTAGTGAAAATTGAGAGTGATCAACAAGAAACTAAAAATTGTTATACATCATCAATGAAGCCAGCCTCAAGACCAAGGGAGCAATAGCAATTAAAGTATCCTTCAAGAGATGTCTTGGAGGCAAGAGAGCAGGATGTAAAAGAAATTCTCATGGATCCTCATGATCTTGAATCCATAGTCTTCATAGGATCAGGAATCCCTAGCAACATTGAGCAGGATCTGGTATCCTTCCTTAAGAGAAGGAAATCGACCTTTGCCTGGAAACATGAAGACATGACAGGTATATCTAAGGATATAATTACTCACAAACTTGGCATTGACATGTCATTCAAGCCTATACATCAAAAGAGGAGGAAATTTGCACCTGAAAGGAATGTTGTTATCCAGGAAGAGGTAGATAAACTACTTCGGGCAGGTATGATAAGAGAGGTTAAGTATCCAAGATGGTTAGCCAATGTGGTTGTTGTTCAAAAGAAAAAATGGAAAGTGGAGGGTATGTGTTGATTTTACTGATTTAAACAAGGCATGTCCCAAGGATCCTTTCCCATTACCCCACATTGACTCCATGGTGGATGCTACCGTGGGTCATGAGTTGTTGTCTTTTATGGATGCTTCATCTGGATTTCAACAAATTCAGATGGAACCATCTGATCAAGAGGATACAGCCTTTATGACCCCAACTGGTATATATTGTTATATTGCTATGCCATTTGGACTAAGGAATGCAGGTGCTACTTATCAAAGGCTAGTCAATATGATGTTCAAGGAACAAATTGGACACACTATGGAAGTCTATATTGATGACATGGTGGCTAAGTCCAAGAAAGCTGAGGATCACCTTAAAGACTTGGAGGAAGCATTCAATATCCTTGATAAATTTAATATGAAACTAAATCCTTCCAAGTGTCATTTTGGTGTTAAGGCAGGTAAATTCTTAGGCTATATGGTGACAAAGAGGGGCATTGAAGCAAGTCCAGAGCAAATCAAGGCTATTGTGAATATCAAATCTCCTGCCAATGCTAAGGATGTGCAAAGATTGACAGGCAGGATCGCAGCCTTGAACTGGTTCATATCCAAATCCTCAGAAAAGTGCATGGAAATCTATGACATCCTGAGGAAGAACAAGAAATTTGATTGGACTGAGAAGCATGAAAGTGCCCTCAAAGCTCTTAAGGATTACCTATCCTCAGCCCCTGCCTTGATGAAACCAGAAAAGGGGGATGTATTGTCCTTATACCTAGCAGTATCCTCAAAAGCAGTAAGTGCGGTCCTTGTTAAGGATCACAAAGGTACACAACATCCTGTTTATTATGTAAGTAAGAGTTTACTTGATGCTGAATCCAGGTATTCACACTTAGAGAAACTTATCCTTGCATTAATAATGGCATCTACTAAATTAAGACATTATTTTGAGACTCATGCCATTATTGTTAAGACTAATTTTCCAATTAAGAATGTTCTCAGGAAACCTGAAATGTCAGGAAGGATGGCTAAGTGGGCAGTGAAGCTTAGTGCATATGATATAAGATATGAACCAATGACTGCCATTAAATCCCAAGCCTTAGCTGACTTTGTGGCAGATTTTAGTAGTGATTTGCAAAAGGAGGCTGAGTTAGGATCCTTGGATACTCTTCACTGATGGAGCCTCTAATGTAAAAGGAACAGGGCTGGGAATACTACTAAAATCGCCACAGGGGGAAATAATACCCCACTCCATAGCTTGTGAATTTCAAACTACCAAGAATGAGGCTGAGTATGAAGCCTTGATAGCTGGTTTGCAAATTGCTAAGCATATGAGGATCAGGTATCTTGAGGTACATGTAGATTCATTGTTAATTACTAATCACTTTAATGGATCCTATGTTGTTAAAGGTGAAAAGCTAATCAAATATTTAGAGATAGTCAAAGAATTGGCACTCTCTTTTGTTTCCTTTAGTTTGACACAGGTACCAAGGGAAGAGAATGCAGAAGTTGATGCATTAGCCAATCTAGGATCATCCTTGAAGATCCCTGAGGATATCAAGATCCCTATTATCCATATCCTGACCCCTGCTATCGAGGATCATGTAGCTATGGAGATAGGAGAGGATTCTGTAATCATCCCTAGTGATGATACTCAATCTCATTCAGGATCATGGATCCTCATAATCATGAGATACATACAACATGGAGAGATTCCTACAGGAGAAAACCCTAGGGCTTTCAAAATTAAGGTATCTCAATTTACAATATTGAATAGTATGTTGTATAAACGATCTCTTGCAGGTCCATATCTAAGATGCATTGAGGATCCTGAAATCCAAGAAGTCCTAAAGGATTTCCATGAAGGAGATTGTGGAAACCACACTGGGGGCAGAGCATTGTTATCAAGGATCCTGAGGACAGGATACTATTGGCATACTCTGAAGAAGGATGCTGTGGAATATGCCAAGAAATGTGATCCTTGTCAGAGACACAGTAATATCCTTCACCAACCAGCAGAACTTTTGCATCCTATATCCTCTTCTTGGCCATTTATGAGATGGGGAATGGATATAGTTGGTAAGCTTCGTAAGGCACCTGGTGGAAAAGTATTCATGCTTGCTATGACTGATTACTTCTCCAAGTGGATAGAGGCTGAAGCCATTGCTCAAGTCAGAGAAAAGGAAGTTATATCCTTTATTAAAAGAAACATTATTACTAGATTTGGTATTCCTTCTGAAATCGTTTGATATAATGGATCCCAATTTATTGGGAATAGAACTACTAACTTTTGTGACAGCTGGGGGATTAAGATGATAACATCAATACCAGTCCACCCACAAGCTAATGGTCAGGCTGAATCATCCAATAAGATCATCATCAACAATTTGAAGAAAAAGCTTGGATCCAAGAAAGGAAAGTGGGCAGAAGAACTACCTTAGGTACTTTGGGCTGATAGGACAACTCCCAAAAATGCCACTGGCCAGACTCCATTTTCTTTGGTATTTGGGGCAGAATCAGTGATCCCTACAGAGATGGTGGTCCAAACCGCAAGAACAAGCATTCGAGATCCTGAAGAAAATGCTGAAAACTTGGTTCAAGACTTGGATACTATAGAAGAACTCAGGGATTTGGCAAGGATAAGGATGGCCAGTTATCAACAAAGGATGGCTGGAGCTTACAACAAAAATGTCAGGATCAGGAAATTCCAAGTTGGTGATATGGTATTAAGGAAAGCATTTCAAAATACCACCAATCCTGCTGATGGAAAGCTTGCACCAAAGTGGGAAGGCCCCTATTTGATTGAAGCTGAAGCAGGAAAGGGGGCATATCGATTGCTAACAATGGAAGGTGATTTGCTACCAAGAGCTTGGAATGCTGTCTATTTGAAGAAATATTTCATGTGACAAGGATCCATGATCCTTACATGACAAGTATCCTTGAAGGATCCCTACAGAACAGATGATCCTCATTTTGGTAACATTCTAATCTCAAACTATTTCATTTTTTAATTATCTTATATAAGGATAAGGATCCTATATCCTTTATCCTCCTTTCACTTGATTCTGAGTTTTGAAGGTTCAGGTATCCTTAACTAAGGATTGAGTATCCACAGAAGTATCCAGTTATTTGGGCTAGTCCCCAGTTTGGGCATGTCCCCAGTTTCGCCAGTAGCGCACGATGATCCTGGTATAGTTCATGGCAATGGGACCAATACTCGCTTTAGGGGCTGACAATTTCATTCTACTGGCTATATTCAGGATCCTACGTATAATGGTAGACGTACCATACATCCGTTCCTAAGGTTTCTAACTTTTTCATGTTAGCTAAGGTTTTGGCATTTTCATGTCACTAAGTTTGGATAGTCGCCAGTGATGGCCATACTCCAGTTTACACACGATCCTTTGGGCTTGTCCCCAGTTATCCTTTGGGCTTGTCCCCAGTTATCCTTTGGGCTTGTCCCCAGTATATTGGGCTTGTCCCCAGAATTGTTGGGCGTGTCCCCAGTTACTAACTCTTATCTTATATTGGCTTAGTCCCAAGTTGTATCCTATTTCAGGTTTTTGGAGACAAACGACCAAGGATCCTTGATCCTTACCTTCTACTAAGTTTTGTATTTTGGTTATCTTGATTATAAGTGTTAAAGGTTAGGATCCTAACATGGATTCTCAGGTATGATCCTTAACTATTTTGATTTTATTCATTATTCATTTGAGTGACCCATATCCTTTGACAACTGAACTTATGATCCTTAAAATATACTACTTTTCAGAACTTGTCGACTATAGGATATGTGATCCTTGATCATATCCTAAACTTTTTGAGGATATTTATTAAGTTTTTTCTTTACTTGATAAGTTTAGACAAAATGTATATCACAACAATTGAAAAGTAAAGTACTAACAAGGATAGCAACACGGGAGAGAGCCAAAAAGTTAGAGTTATTTTATTCACAAAATGTTAAACCCTTTAAGGTTGTCAAAATTGCCAACCCACGTTTCTACGAGCAAAACGTGGCCCGTCCACATGGGTTGGCAAAGGGTGTCCATTGTTTACGGGTCTTTGTAGTGCAGGAAATAAAAGGAGGAAGGATAACGAGTGGCTTCATCCCCCAAACAGAGGATCCATCCACCACCCATTATCATGCCTATTGTTCAAGGATCCATGATCCTTCATCCTAGAAACTAGTGTCTAAAGTTATTACAAACCATCATTGTTCAACAAAAACATCATAACCAAACAACCAAACTTAAAACAAAATGGGCTCCGGCTATGTCTAGAAGTGTCCATCATCGCCCATTCATGCAGCTTACACCTTCGCTGCATCACCTTCACCAGCTCCACCTGCTTCTCCACCATGATCCTTGCCACTGCCACCAGCCTCGATTGCCAGAACCTCATCAGCCTCTTCTTCGTCCTCCAACTCAGCGAGCCTAGCCTTCCAGCCTTCCAGCCCTCCATGTCCCAGTTGCTCCTGTCAAAATTAGGATCCTGAGCTTCTTGGGCCATCTGCAACTTGTTCTTGTACATGGCAATGGCAGCGGAGACTTTAGCATCCTCCATGATCTCGTGCTTCTCATAGTCAGCATTGATCTGAGCTGCAACCGCCTGAGTTTTGGCATCATTGAGGTCCTTTTCGAGGGAGGCAATCTTGTGATCCTTGAGCACCGCCACTTTTTGGAGGTGAGAGTATTTCTCCTCAATCTCTTCGACGTTCCCAACATAGTCCTCGATTTCAGCAAATTTCAGCAAAGAAGGCAATGCAAAGCTCAGGATCATGTGATCCTCAAGTGGGCAGGATAATTAAGCTAAGTCAGTGATCCTTACCTCAGCAAAGTACTCGAGGAACTGATGGCGGATCAGAGGCAAGCCTTCTAGATTGTCAGCTTCAGAGGTCTTCCTTTTCTTTCCACCTCTTCCCTTTGAAGTGGTTGCCTTGGGGATCGTGACAGCTGGGCTGGCAGCAACCTTCTTCTTTGAGGATCGAACAGTGTCAAGGTCAGTGACACTGAATTTGGAGGCAGATCTTGAAGATTTTCCAGTGCCTACACATCCAAAACAGATAAGTATCCTTATTTCATTTTTATTTAAGCATTTAATTACATACAAACATGGATACTTACTCGACATAGTGACAGAACCTGAGGATACTTCTTGAGAATCCTGGGTGTTTGCTTTAAATGATCTTCTTGCAGGATCAAGTCTCCGGAAAGCGGCAAGCCTTTCCTTTGTTGCAGGTGTTGTGATGAGGTGTGCGACAGTAATAGCTGCGAAATAGAAACAGAAGGATATTAGTGATCCTCAGCAAAAACAAGGTCATCTGGTGATCCTTCTCAGGATCCTCTATCCTACCATGGGTGGTCCAATTCCTTGGCAGATCCTTTCCATCAGGGATAGAATCCCTTCTGACAAAGAAGAATCGCCGTTTCCAGTTGGTGTCATTGTTAGTGGCTTTGAAGATGGGGTGTTCTTCACCAGGTTTATGTTTGAGTAGATATCGGTGGGATCCATGGCTTACGAGGTCATACATCTCTGCAAACTCCGACATTCCCAGATCAATTCCTTCATGTTCAATGATCCTTTCAAGGGTATATAAGACCCTCCAGATCATTAGCATCGCTTGAATGTAGGAGATGCCGGTGAGAGAGAAGAAGGATTGGGTGAAATCTGGAAAAGGATATGAGTATCCTATTGTAAATGGTGTGATAGGAAAGGCTACCCAGTTTTCAGAAATATAATCACTTAGAACGGTGGGATCAAATGGTTTGAAATCGGTGTTTGCCGGAAAGCAATGTCGGATCCTGTCTATCTGTGGATCGGTAAAGCAGCATCTTTCTTTCGCCGAATCTTTGATGATCCCCTGGCTCTTAAGAGGACTGTCTTTTGTGTGATCCTTAGCCGGAGAGGATCTTAGCATCATCTTGGTCATGATGGTAGAGAAGAAGATGAACAGAGAAAGAAAACGTAAAGGGAGAAGAGGAAGGGAGATACCTGCTTGATCTTCGAATGTGGATTTAAAGGGAGTCTCTCTTGAATTTAAATGCAAATTGATCCCTATCCCTAACTTTAATTTATAATGATGATCTTGCAGGTTAGTCACTTCAGTGACGTCAGGATGGAAACGGCTAGTCTGACTACAACGGCTAGTTATCCGTTGATTCGTTACGGATAAGAACAGAAAATATAACTCGTTATTTACATTTTTACTCCTTATATTTTGGGGGCAATTGTTAGGGGAGGATTTTCCAATGATCAGTGATCCTCAATTACTGTTGGGTTTAGTGATCCTCACTTCTGTTTGAATTAGTGATCCTCAGAAGTATTGCAGGATCAGGATCATGGATCATCGTAAGGATCCTTATACTAACGATTGTCTGTTTTGAATATGGTGTTGTTTTGCAGGAGTACGAGCTTGGACTTGGTCTTGGCGATATTCCTGGAGCATATTCCATACTTATTCCGCACGTGCTTAACTAAAGTGGACGTTATGGAGTTACGAAGTGTACAACCCCCAAGTTCAGATGTTCATCAAGGAGACTTCATTCCAATGTAGACCAATGCTACTATTGGTCCTTCTATCATACCAGAATCTCATCAGTATGGATTCACATCTGGGATTCCAAACTTGAATCCTTCGGGAGGTAACACTTTAAATAATTCTCACAACACTAACCATGGCTTTATGCAGGATACAGGTATTAATTAGGCTATGGCTAGAGAATTACAGAAGCTAAAGGATATGATATCCAGTGTTCCAGGAGTGGTTAAGCCCATTCCTGAAATCGCAGATGGCAGCCATAGGATACTCGTTTTCCACCACTTATATGTGATGCTGAGATACCCAAAAGGTTCCAGATACCAACTATGAAGCTATATGATGGTTCGACGGATCCAGAGGAACATGTAGCTCAATACAGAGAAAAGATGGTGATCAATCCAATTCCTGAGAGGTTAAAGGAAGCATGTTTATGCAAGGGTTTGGGATCCACACTCACAGGATCAGCTCTTAAATGGCTGCTAAGTCTTCCCCCTTACTCTATTACTTCATTTGCTAATCTAGTTAATCTGTTTAATAGCCAATTCTCATGTAGCAGAAAATTTGAACGATTAACTAGTGATCTATATAGGGTAACACAAGGCCAAAAGGAATCACTTAGAGATTACATCACTAAGTTTAGTAAAGAATCCTTAGATATCCTTAATCTGGATATACCTACGGTTGTAGAAGCATTTAAAATGGGTTTACTTAGGGATTCATTGTTCTATGATGATCTTGTCATGACCCCTTGAAGGAATCTTGATGAAGTTAGAACCAGGGCCCTTAGATTCATCCGATTAGAGGATGATAAAAGGATCCAGGAAAGACTGGCAGGATCTTCGAAGTAGGAAAAGCAAGGATCCTACTTCAAGAATAACAAGTTTAAGTCCTACAACAAGTCTGACAACCAGAACATGCATGCAGTAGAACAGGAAGAGGATGATGAGGATTATCCTCCCATTTCTGAATACTGTTTTTCTGTTGATAACAATGAACTGATCCTTGCAATGCAGAATTTAGGTGAAAAAGCAAGATGGCCAAGGAAAAGTGATAAACCAGCCGCAACAAAACACAAATCCAAATGGTGTGCATATCATGAGGATTTCGGACATCTCACTGAAGAGTGTATTGCCCTTATAAAAGATATTGGTCATTTGATAAGAAAGGGGCACTTGAAGGAGCTTTTGGGAAGAAAGAAGTCGAGGACCCAAAATCCTGAGAGGATCCCAGAAAGAGCTCCTGCTCCTCCAGCAGATGCACAAGTTATAAAATTCATATCCGGTGGATCATACAATTGTGGTACTTCCTTTTCAGCAGCCAAAAGACATGCCAAGGAGACCAAGATGGATAATGGAGATAGACCCATCCGGACCTCCACTGTTACCAAGGATAAAATTATAACTTTTGATGAGGATGATCGTGTTGATGTTCAGGATCCTCATCATGATGGTCTTGTTATTACTCTGTTTATTTCTAACCATTTTGTTTGCAGGATCCTAATCGATGGAGGAAGCTCTGTGAACATCATTTAGCTTGATGTCCTCAAGAAGATGAACATTCATGAATCAGACATTGTCCCAAGATCCTCAGTTCTTGTGGGATTCAGTGGAGAAACCAAGAATACATTGGGGGACATCAAACTCCCCATCTATATTGAAGGACTCCATTCTTAACAAAAATTTTGTGTTATAGATTTCTTATCTTGTTGTAATGTTATCCTTGGCAGGCCATGGATACATGACATGAAGGCAGTCCCATCTACCTATCATCAATGTGTAAAGCTTCCTAGTCCATGGGGAGTGGTGAAAATTGAGAGTGATCAACAAGAAGCTAAGAATTGCTACACCTCAACAATGAAGCCAACCTCAAGACCAAGGGAGCAATAGCAATTAAAGCATCCTCCAAGAGATGTCTTTTAGGCAAGAGAACAGGATGTGAAAGAAGTCCTTATGGATCCTCATGATCCTGAATCCATAGTCTTCATAGGATCAGGGATCCTCAACAACATTGAACAGGATCTAGTATCCTTCCTTAAAAGGAGAAAAACTACCTTTGCCTGGAAGCATGAGGACATGACAGGTATATCTAAAGATATAATTACTCATAAACTTGGCATTGACAGGTCATTCAAGCCAATTCATCAAAAAAGGAGGAAGTTTGCACCTGAAAGGAATACTATTATCCAGGAAGAAGTAGATAAACTACTTCATGCAGGTATGATCAAAGAGGTTAAGTATCCAAGATGGTTAGCCAATGTAGTTGTTGTTCAAAAGAAAAACGGAAAGTGGAGGGTATGTGTCGATTTCATTGATTTAAACAAGGCATGTCCCAAGGATCCTTTCCCATTCTACCCACATTGACTCCGTGGTGGATGCTACCGCGGGTCATGAATTGTTGACTTTTATGGATGCTTCATCTGGATTTCAACTAATTCAGATGGAACCATCTGATTAAGAGGATACAGCCTTTATGACCCCAACTGGTATATATTGTTATATTGCTATGCCATTTGGACTAAGAAATGCAGGTGCTACTTATCAAAGGCTAGTCAATATGATGTTCAAGGAACAAATTGGACACACTATGGAAGTTTATATAGATGACATGGTGGTTAAGTCTAAGAAGGTTGAGGATCACCTCAGAGACTTGGAGGAAGCATTCAATATCCTTGATAAATTTAATATGAAACTAAATCCTTCCAAGTGTCACTTTGGTGTTAAAGCAGGTAAATTCCTAGGCTATCTGGTGACAAAAAGGGGCATTGAAGCAAGTCCAGAGCAAATTAAGGCTATTGTGAATATCAAATCTCCTGCCAATGCCAAGGATGTGCAAAGATTGACAGGCAGGATCGCAGCCTTGAACAGGTTCATATCTAAGTCATCAGAAAAATGCAAAGAATTCTATAACATTTTGAGAAAGAACAAGAAATTTGAATGGACTGAAAAGCATGAAAATGTTCTCAAAGCCCTTAAGGATTACCTATCCTCAGCTCCTGCCTTGATGAAACCAGAAAATGGGGATATATTATCCTTATATCTAGCGGTATCCTTTAAAGCAGTAAGTGCGGTCCTTGTTAAGGATCATGAAGGTACACAACATCCTGTCTATTATGTAAGTAAGAGTTTGCTTGATGCTGAATCCAGGTATTCCCATTTAGAAAAACTTATCCTTGCACTAATTATGGCATCTACTAAATTAAGACATTATTTTGAAACTCATGCCATTATTGTTAAGACTAACTTTCCAATTAAGAATGTTCTCAGGAAACCTGAAATGTCAGGAAGTATGGCTAAGTGGGCAGTGAAGCTTAGTGCTTATGATATAAGATATGAACCAAGGACTGCCATTAAATCCCAAGCCTTAGCTGACTTTGTGGCAGATTTCAGTAGTGACTTGCAAAGGGAAGCTGAGTGAGAAGTCCAACAGCTCGAAGAAACTAAGGATCCTTGGATACTCTTCACAGATGGAGCTTCTAATGTCAAAGGAACTGGACTTGGAATACTACTAAAATCGCCACAGGGGGACATAATACCCCACTCCATAGCTTGTGAGTTTCAAACTACTAACAATGAGGCTGAGTATGAAGCCTTGATAGCTGGTTTGCAAATTGCCAAGCATATGAGGATCAAGTATCTTGAGGTACATGTAGATTCATTGTTAATTACTAATCACTTTAATGGGTCCTATGTTGTTAAAGGTGAAAAGTTAATCAAATATTTAGAGATAGTCAAAGAATTGGCACTCTCTTTTGTTTCCTTTAGTTTGACACAGGTACCCAGAGAAGAGAATGCAGAAGCTGATGCATTGGCTAATATAGGATCATCCTTGAAGATTCCAGAGGATGTCAGGATCCCTATTGAGAATCAGGTAGCC
This sequence comes from Helianthus tuberosus, assembly GCA_030545235.1. NCBI lineage: Eukaryota > Viridiplantae > Streptophyta > Magnoliopsida > Asterales > Asteraceae > Helianthus > Helianthus tuberosus. The sequence goes on along the minus strand of JARYGA010035275.1, from coordinate 23,472 downwards.
ATGGAGATAGGAGAGGATTCTGTAATCACCCCTAGTGATGATACACAATCTCATTCAGGATCATGGATCCATCCAATCATGAGATATATCCAACATGGAGAGATTCCTACAGGACAAAACCCCAGGGCTTTCAAAATTAAGGTATCTCAGTTTACAATATTGAATAACATGTTATATAAACGATCTCTTGCAGGACCATATCTAAGATGCATTGAGGATCCTGAAATCCAAGAGGTCCTAAAGGATTTTCATGAAGGAGATTGTGGAAACCACACTAGGGGCAGGGCATTATTCTCAAGGATCCTGAGGACAGGATACTATTGGCCTACTATGAAGAAGGATGATGTGGATTATGCCAAGAAGTGTGATCCTTGTCAGAGACAAAGTAACATCCTTTACCAACCAGCAGAGCTCTTGCATTCTATACCCTCTTCTTGGCCATTCATGAGATGGGGGATGGATATAGTTGGTAAACTTCCCAAGGCACCTGGTGGAAAAGTGTTCATGCTTGCTATGACTGATTACTTCTCCAAGTGGATAGAGGCTGAAGCCTTTGCTCAAGTCAGAGAAAAAGAAGTGATATCCTTTATCAAAAGAAACATTATTACTAGATTTGGTATCTCTTCTGAAATTGTTTGTGATAATGGATCCCAATTTATTGGGAGTAGAACTACTAACTTTTGTGACAGCTGGGGGATTAAGATGATAACATCAACATCAGTCCACCCACAAGCTAATGGTCAGGCAGAATCATCTAACAAGATCATCATCAACAACTTGAAGAAGAAGCTTGGATCCAAGAAAGGAAAGTGGGCAAAAGAACTACCTTATGTACTATGGGCTGATAGGACAACTCCTAAGAATGCTAATGGCCAAACTCCATTTTCTTTGGTATTTAGAGCAGAATCAGTGATCCCTACAGATATGGTGGTTCCTACTGCAAGAACAAGCATTCGTGATCCTGAAGGAAATGCTGAAAACTTGGTTCAAGAATTGGATACTATAGAGGAACTCAGGGATTTGGAAAGGATAAGGATGGCTAGTTATCAACAAAGGATGGCTGGAGCCTACAATAAGAATCACAGGATCAGGAAGTTCCAAGTTGGTGATATGGTATTAAGGAAAGCATTTCAGAATACCACAAATCCTGCTGATGGAAAGTTGGCACCAAAGTGGGAATGCCCTTACCTGATTGAAGCTGAGGCTGGAAAGGGGGCATATTGATTGCTAACAATGGAAGGTGATTTGCTACCAAGAGCTTGGAATGCTGTCCACCTGAAGAAATACTTCATGTGATAAGGATTTGTGATCCTTAGCAATATTCATGATCCGCATCCTTGAAGGATCCTTAGAGGATGGATGATCCTCATTTTGGTAACGATCTAATCTCAAACTATTTCATTCTTTAATTATCCTATATACAAGGAAAAGGATCCTGTATCTTTTATCCTCCTTTCACTTGATTCTGAGTTTTGTAGAAGGTTCATGTATCCTTAACGAAGGATTGAGTATCCACAGAAGTCTTTAGTTATTTGGGCTTGACCCCAGTTATTTGGGCTTCACCCCAGTTATTTGGGCTTGACCCCAGTTATTTGGGCTTATCCCCAGTTTTTGGGCCTGCCCCCAGTTTCGCCAGTAGCGCACGATGATCCTGGTACAGTTCATGGAAATGGGACCAGTACTCGCTTTAGGGGCTGACAATTTCATTAATGGCTGTATCTGGGATCCTACGTATAATGGTAGATGTACCATACATTCGTTCCTATGGTTTCTAACATTTTCACATTAGCTAAGGTTTTGGCATTTTCATGTCACTAAGTTTGGATAGTCGCCAGTGAGGGCCATACTCCAGTTTACACAAGATCCTTTGGGCTTGTCCCCAGTCTTTTGGGCTTGTCCCCAGTCTTTTGGGCTTGTCCCCAGTTGCTAACTCTTTTCTTATAATGGCTTAGTCCCAAGTTATGTTCCATTTCAGGTTTTTGAAGCTAAACAGCCAAGGATCCTTGATCCTTACCCTCTACTAAGGTTTGTCTTTTGGTTATCCTGATTGTAAATGTTAAAGGTTTAGGATCCTAACTTGGATTCTCAGGTATGATCCTTAATTACTTTAATTCTATTCATTGTTTATATAAGTGACCCTTATCCTTTGACAACTGGATTTATGATCCTTAAACTGTACTACTTTTTTGAATTTATCGATTATAGGATATTTGATCCTTGATCATATCCTAAAACTTTTTGACATGATTTGTTAAACCTTAATTCTTTACTTATAAATTCAAACAAAGTATATCACAACTATTGAAGGATAAAATATACAGAATAACAACACAAAAAATAGCCAAAAGATTAAAGTTTTATTTATTCACCAAGAGATAAACCCTTAAAGGTTGTCAAAATTGCTAACCCAAATTTCTACCAGCAATACGTGGCCCGTCCACTTGGGTTGGCCAAGGGTGTCCATTGTTAACAGGTCTTAAAAGTGCAGGAAATAAAAGATGGCAGGATAACAAGTGGTTTCATTCCCCCAAACAGAGGATCCCTCCACCACCTATTATCCTACCTATTGTTCAAAGGATCCATGATCCTCAACCCTAATAGCTATTGTTTAGTTATTACAAACCATCATTGTTCAAAACATCATAACCAAAAAATCACTACCAAATCCTAAAAAATGGGCTCCGGCCGCGTCTAGAAATATCCATCATCGCCCATTTCTGCAGCTTACACCTTGGCTGCATCACCACCAGCATCATCACCACCAGCTTGATCCTTCCCGCTGCCACTTGCCTCAATCGCTAAGACCTCGGTAGGCTCCTCCTCATCATCTAGCTCAGCCAGCTTCGCCTTCCAACCCTCCTTGTCCCAAGTGGTCCTGTCGAAGTCAGGATCCTCAGCCTCCTAGGCCATTTGCAGCTTGATTTTGTACATGGTGATGGCAGCAGAAACTTTAGCATCCTCCAGCAGCTCATGCTTCTCATGATCAGCATTTATCTGGGCCAAGACCACCTGCTGCTTTGCCAAGTTCAGATCTTTCTCAAGGCGAGAGATGGTCTCATCCTTAGCCAAGAAGATCTTTTGGAAGTCCCGATGCTTCTGCTCGGCCTCTTCAACATATGCATCAAACAACATCTCGACCTTGGCGAATTTCTACAAAAAGACAAGGAAAAGTTCAGGATCCGTGATCCTCAAGTGGGCAGGATAATGAAGCAAAGTTGGTGATCCTTACATCAGCAAAGTATTCCTGGAACTGGTGGCGGATGAGAGGCAAGCCTTCCAGGTCATTAGCCTCGGTGGTCTTCCTTTTCTTTCCTCCTTTACCCTTGGAGGTAGTGGGGCTTTGGCACCGGAACGATGGGGCTGGCAGCAGTTTTCTTCTTCCCGGAGCGGGCAGTGACAGTGTCAAGATCATTGACACGGAAGCGAGTGGCTGACCTTGAGGATTTTCCAGCACCTATCAATCCAAAACAACAGATAAGTATTCTTGTTTTATTTACATTTCAACATTTAATTATATACAAACTCGGATACTTACTTGACATTGTGACTGAGCCTGAGGATACTTCTTGAGAATCCTTGGTGTTTGCTTGAAATGATCTTACTGTAGGATCAAGACTCTGGAAAGCAGCGATCCTCTCCTTTGTTGCAGGTGATGAAATGATGTGAGAGACAGAGATAGCTGCAAAATAAAAAAGAAGAGATCAGTTATCCTTACGGGAACAGGGTTATCCTATGATCCTTCTATAAGGATCCTCTATCCTACCATGAGTGGCCCATTTTCTGGGGAGATCCTTCCCGTCTGGGATAGAATCCCTCCTGACGAAGAAAAAACGTTTCTTCCACTTAGTGTCGTTTTTGGTGGTCTTGAGGATTGGTTGTTCTTCACCGGGTTTGTGTTTGAATAAAAAGCGGTGTGAACCATGGCTCACAAGGTTGTACAATTCAGCAAGTTCCGACATTCCCAACTCTATATCTTCCTGCTCAATGATCCTCTCAAGGGTAAATAAAACCCTCCACATCATTGGCATAGCCTGGATATAGGATATGCCAGTAAGGGAGAAGAAAGACTGGGTAAAAGCAGGGAAAGGTTATGAGTATCCTATCAGAAATGGGGTGACCGGGAAAGCAATCCAAGTTTCAGAAACGAAGTCACTCAGGTCGGTAGGGTCAAAAGGTTTGAAAACAGTGTTCGCCGGAAAGCAATGACGGATCCAGTCGATCTCAGGATCAGTAAAGCAGCAGCGTTCCTTCAGAGAATCTTTGATGATTCCTTGGCTCTTTAGAGGGCTATCCTTTTTATGATCCATAGCCGGTGAAGATCTTAACATCATCTTGGTCATGGATGATGGTAAAGAAAGAAGGAACAGAGTAAGAAGGAGAAGAGATAAAGGAGAGAGAAGTACCTGCTTAATCTTCGAATGAGGATTTAAAGGGTGTAACGCACGAATTTAAATGCTTCCTAACCCTTATATCTAACTTGAATTTATAATGATGATTCTGCAGGGATGTCGCTTCAGTGACGTATGATCGGTAATGGCTAGTTCGATCCTAACGGCTATATATCCGTTAGTCAGTTGCAGATAAGATAAAAAAAATATAACTCGCTAATTTACACTTTACTCCTTATATTTTGGGGGCAATTGTTAGGGGAGGATTTTCCAATCTAAGGATCAAGGATCCTCAAGTACTGCCAGGATCACGGATCCTTAATTCTGTTTGAATTCAGGATCCTCAGTATATGTTGCAGGACCAGGATTCAGAATCCTCGTTGTTATCCTTACACTAACGATTGTCTACCTTGTATGTGAGCTCGTTTTGCAGGAGTATATGCATGGACTTGGTCTTGCCGATATTCGTGGAGCATATTCCCTCAATATTCCGCACGTGCTTGGCTCTTGTGAACGTTATGGAGATCGTGGGGAGCTTGCACAATTGTCGGACAGTTTGTTAGTTTAGTTATTTCTAATTTTAAATAGGGGATAACAAGCTTGAGTAGAGACACTTGGCTAATTTAGTAAACACACACTCTCGTAACAACACTCGAACAGCTCTCGACATTTTACATGGCGATTTCGTACATTTCTTGCACATTGCACACTAGTGATCCTTGTAACAAGCTTGTTATCATCCTGAGTTGTATCAACCTTTTGATTAATCTTAGTTGGTGATCGGTAGTTTCCATCACCCGAGGTTTTTTATGCCGGAGATCAACTCTAGATCAAGGGCTTTTTCCTCGTATAAATCCTTGTGTCATCTCTTTATTTGATTTGCAAGTTGTTCATACAATTGTTCATAGATTCAAGCATCACACCTCACAACAAAAGATTTGGTTGCATTATCCTTGCTTGATTTTTGACCAAAACAGGTAGCACCTGCATTTCTTAGTCCAAATGGCATAGCAATATAACAACAGATACCAGTAGGGATCATAAAGGGTGTATCCTCCTGATCAGATGGTTCCATCTGAATTTGTTGAAATCCAGATGAAGCATCCATGAAAGTCAATAACTCATGACCCGTGGTAGCATCCACCATGGAGTCAATGTGGGGTAATGGGAAAGGATCCTTGGATACATACCCTCCCTTTTCCATTTTTTAAATCAGAAAAATCGACACATACCCTCCCCTTTCCATTTTTCTTTTGAACAACAACCACATTGGCTAACCACCTTGGATACTTAACCTCTCCAATCATACCTGCTCTGAGCAGTTTATCTACCTCCTCCTGGATGATGGCATTCCTTTCAGATGCAAACTTTCTCCTCTTTTGATGTATGGGTTTGAATGACCTGTCAATGCCAAGTTTATGAGTAATAATATCTTTAGAAATACATGTCATTTCCTCATGCTTCCAGGCAAAGGTAGCTTTTCTCCTCTTGAGGAAGGATACTAGATCCTGTTCGTTTTCATTGAGGATCCCGGATCCTATAAAAACTTTGGATTCAAGATCCTGAGGATCCATCAGGATATCTTTCACATCTTGTTCTCTTGCCTCCAGGACATCTCTTGGAGGATACTTTAATTGCTATTGCTCCCTAGGTCTTAAGGTTGGCTTCATTGATGAAGTATAACATTTTTTGGCTTCTTGTTGGTCACTTTCTATCTTCGCCACACCCCATGGGGTAGGGAGTTTCACACATTGATGATACGTAGATGGAACTGCTTTCATGTCATGTATCCATGGCCTACCAAGGATAACATTGCAACAGGATAAGCAATCTATAACACAATTTTTTTGAAAAGAATTGACTCCCTCTATGTAAATGGGAAGTTTAATGTCCCCCAATGTGTTCTTCGTTTCTCCACTGAATCCTACAAGAACCGATGATCTTGGGATAATTTCTGATTCAGGGATGTTCATCTTCTTGAGGACATCAAGTTGAATGATGTTCACTGAGCTTCCTCCATCTATCAGAATCCTGCGAACAAAATGATTAGAAATAAACAATGTAATAACAAGACCATCATGATGAGGATCCTGAATATCCACACGATCATCCTCATCAAATGATATAACTTTCTCCTGTGTAAGGATTGAGGTTCGAATGGGCCTATCCCCATTTTCCATCTTTGTCTCTTTAGCATGCCTCTTGGCTGCTGAAAATGAAGTGCCACATATGTCTGATCCACCAGATATGAAGTTGATAATTTGTGCATCAGCTGGAAGAGCAGGAGCTCTTTCTGGAATCTTTTCAGGATCCTGGATCCTTGACTTCTTCCTTCCAAATAGCTCCTTCAAATGCCCTTTGCTTAGCAAGTAACCAATTTCTTTCCTGAGTGCTATGCATTCATCAGTGAGATGGCCGAAATCTTCATGATAGGCACACCATTTGGATTTATCTTTTGTAGCAGCTGGCTTATCACTCTTTCTGAACCATCTTGCTTTCTCTCCTAAGTTTTGCATTGCAGGATTAGTTCATTATTATCAACAACAAAGCAATATTCAGAAATGGGTGGATAATCTTCATCATCCTCTTCTTGCTCCACAGCAAGCACATTTTGATTATCAGACTTGTTGTATGATTTGGATTTGTTGTTCCTAAAGTAGGATCCTTGCTTTTCCTGCTTTGAGGATCCTGATAGTCTTTCTTGGATCCTTTTATCATCCACTAAATGGATGAACCTAAGGGCCCCGGTTCTTACTTCATCAAGATTCCTGCAAGGGGTCATGACAAGATCATCATAGAATTGTGAATCCTTAAGTAAACCCATTTTGAAAGCTTCTACAGCCGTAGCAATATCCAAATTAGTAATCTCTAAGGATTCTCTAAGGATTCCTGCAAGTGATTCATTTTAACCTTGGGTTACCCTATATAGATCACTAGTTAAACGTTCAAATCTCCTACTGCATGAAAATTGGCTATTAAACAAATTAACTAGATTAGCAAATGAAGTAACAGAGTAAGGGGGAGACTTAGCAGCCATTTAAGAGTTGATCCTGTCAGTGTGGATCCGAAACCCTTGCATAGACATGCTTCTTTCAACCTTTCAGGAATGGGATTGATCTCCATTCTCTCCCTGTATTGAGCTGCATGCTCTTCTGGATCAGTTGAGCCATCATATAGCTTCATGTTTGGTGTTTGAAACCTCTTTGGTATCTCTGCATCACAAATAGGTGGTGCAAAACGAGATATCCTGTGACTCCCATCCGGAATCTAAGGAATGGGCTTAACCACTCCTAGGACGCTGGATATCATATCCTTGAGTTTTTGCAATTCCCTAGCCATAGCTTGGTTGATTCCTGTATCCGGCACAAAGCCATGGTTAGCATTATAAGAAGTATTCAAAGTGTTACCTCCTGGTGGATTCAAGGTTGGGATTCCTGATGTGAACCCATATTGGTGAGATTGTGGCATGATTGAGGGACCAGATGAAGCAATAGTTTGCAGAGGTATGAAGTCTCCCAAGTGAATCTCTGAACTTCTGGGTTGTACACTTCTTAAGGATCCTTGATCCTGAAAGATGTTGGATCCTTGATACACCGAAGCTGGGGGTCTTGGAGGATAATCCATGGATCCGTGAGCCTGAGATGAGGATCCTTGACCCTGAGACGAGGATCCTTGAACCTGAGATGAGGATCCTGGATACTGAGAGTATGATCCCTGAACTGTCTGCGTCCCCATGTATTCTCTTGAACTAGTGAAGGATCCTTGATGCTGGAAGGAGGATCCTTGAGGCTGAAGAGAGGATCCTGAAAGCTGAAAGTAGGATCCTTGAGCCTGAGTCATTGCCGATGATCCATAACGCATACTCAATGATCCACCCAGGTAATGGACACCTGATGCTGTAGAGTGCTGGGCGGTTGCGACTAGAGTGTCGAAATTCAGTGATCTCGGCACCAATGGAGAGTGATCCTCCGCTGACCACTTCAATTTCTTGATCTCGTCAATTTCTCGAAGGATCCTATCATTAGTTCTATCCTGCTGCTGCATGTAATCCTTCATCTGTGAAATCAAAGAATAAATATCATTGTTAGTAGGACTAGAAGAAACAGCAGTAGTTGTTTTTGAGAAAACGGGGGTTAGCTTCTTCACAGCATTCTTCTGGGATCCAAAAGGAGCAGGAGGCAAAGGTGGAATGCCCTGTGAAGAGGTGATCGCCGGTATGGAACTTGAAGTGTTCTTCGCGTGAGAAGCCATGTGGTTGAAGGTGATGAACAAAAATGAATGAAATGAACAAAATTTTCAGAATTGAAGCACCAATCGCCACTATTTTGGTCAAAAATCACACAAGGATAATGCAACCAAATCTGATTTTGTGAGGTGTGATGCTTAGTTAAATGATCAAATGTATGAACAATGAATGAATAAAATGAATAGTTAACACAAGGATTTATACGAGGAAAAATCCCTTGATCAATGTATGATCTTCGGCATAAAAAACCTCGGGTGATGGAAACTACCGATCACCGACTATATTGAACAAACAAAGTTTACAAATCGGGATGATAACAAGCTTAGTACAAGTTTCACTATAGTGCAAAAGTGTGTAATCGCAGAGAGTTCTTGAGAGTTCGAGTGTAGTGCAGTTGTGTTATTCATAATAATCTAATCAAGCTTGTATCCCCATTTAAAAATAGAAACTAACTAGCCTAACTAACTATCCGAAAAAGGTGCAAGTGCCCCACGATCACCATAACGGTCGAAGAGCTCATGCACGTGTAGAATCATGAAGCATATTCCCCTAGAATCTCGGTAAGACCAAGTCCTATTCGAATACTCCTGCAAAACAAGTTCAAAAATGATGGAAACAATTGATAGTGTTAGGATAATAATGAGGATCCTGGATCCTTATTCCTGCAACATCTTCTGAGAATCCTTAATTCAAACTGAACTGAGGATCCTTGATCCAAGCTGCATTTGAGGATCCGTGGTCCATAAGCTGTGAAAATCCATCCCTAACAATGGTGACAAAAAGAGGGATAGAGGCAAGTCCAGAGGAAATCAAGGCGATTGCGAACATCAAATCTCCTACCAATGCCAAGGATGTGCAAAGATTGACATTAAGGATCGCAGCCTTGAACAGGTTCATCTCAAAGTCATCAGAGAAATGAAATGCAAGGAATTCTATGACATTCTGAGAAAGAACAAGAAATTTGAGTGGACTGAAAAGCATGAGAATGATCTCAAGGCCCTTAAGGATTACCTATCCTCAGCTCCAGCCTTAATGAAACTAGAAAAGGGGGATATATTATCCTTATATTTGGCAGTTTCTTCTAAGGCAGTAAGTGCAGTCCTTGTTAAGGATCATGAATGTACTCAACATCCTGTATGTGACACCCGGCTTTTTAGGTCGTACCGTACAATTGTAATACGTGTTGTGAAAAGGTAAATGTTCTATATTTGACTGGTTATGATGTTTATATGTGAAATTTAGTGTGTTGGTAAGATTAAACTTTGATAAAAATTATGTTGGCAACGGTAAGATAAACGCTTAATGTGTAACGGTTAAAATGCGAAACGAACGTCGGTGACCACCCGATCAGTGTTAAAATCCTAAAAATAGTTTGTTATGCTTAGAATAATTATTTTATTCAAATCTGTGTGGAAAAATAATTTAAAATGCTAGGAAACTTTATTTTTCGAGTTTAAGCGCGTACCGCGCAATATAGCGTGTATACCGACAAAACACTGTTAATACAGCCAGTCAAGGCAACTGATAATCATTTTAGCAATAATTCGATAAGTTTATTCTTATAGAATGACAAAAATAAATAAAAACGCATAAATCCCTATTTTTGCGATTTTAAACGCGTACCGCGCTGCACAGCGCGCATACTGCCAAATACCGACAACATAGCCAGTCCAGGCAAACAAAATATTGTCCCGTAATATTCTGGCAGGTTTATTTTTATAGAGCGTTAAAAATAATTTAAAGGTCGTGTAACCAGAGGATTCCAGTAGTATCTACGATTTATAGGTCGTGTAACCAGAGGATACCCGAATTGATGGAACTTTGACTTGAATCTTCTTGATTTATAGCTTGCGAATGTTGGACCCTGGAAAGGGTGGGGAATGTTGAGATGAGAGTTTAGGAATCGAGAACGTGTGTAATATAGATCTACAAGGATTCTTCGTAAGAATCCAAGTTTCTCATAGAAACTATGAGACTATATTCAATAAATTCGTTTTGTTTATTCTTATTAGTGCGAAAACAAAACCTGAAAACAAAAATTTCGGGGACGAAATTTCCTAAACAGGGGGAGACTGTGACATCCGGCTTTTCAGGCCGTACCGTACAATTGTAATACATGTTTTGATTAGGTAACTGGGCTATATTTGACTGGTTATGATTTTTATATGTGAAATTTAGTGTGTTGGTAAGATTAAACTTTGATAAAAATTATGTTGGCAACGGTAAGATAAACGCTTATCGCGTAACGGTTAAAATGCGAAACGAACGTCGGTGACCACCCGATCAGTGTTAAAATCCTAAAAATAGTTTGTTATGCATAGAATAATTATTTTAATCAAATCTTGTGGAAAAATAATTTAAAACGCTAGGAAACTCTCTTTTTCGAGTTTAAGCGCGTACCGCGCAATATAGCGCGTATACCGACAAAACACTTTCAATGCAGCCAGTCAAGGCAACTGATAATCATTTAAGAAATAATTTGATAAGTTTATTTTATAGAAGGACAAAAATAAATAAAAACGCATAAATCCCTATTTTTGCGATTTTAAACGCGAACCGCGCAGCACAGCGCGCATACTGCCAAATACCGACAACATAGCAGTCCAGGCAAACAAAATATTGTCCCGTAATATTCTGGCAGGTTTATTTTTATAGAGCGTTAAAAATAATTTAAAACGCACTAAAACGGGTTTAAAACGCTAGATAAAATACCCGGTATTCAGTAAAATACATGTTTTATTCATTAAATCTACATATGTATGTATATGTATATATATGTTAGGGGAGGATTTTCTAACAATTAGTGATCCTTATTCGTTATCCTAATTAATGATCCTTACTTCTGTGACAGATAGTGATCCTCGGAAGAGCTTCAGGATCATGGATCACTTTAAGGATCCTCATACTGACGATTGTTTGTTTGTGTTTTGTATTACTTCGCAGGAGTAACAAGCTTGACTTGGTCTTGGCAACGTTACTATGGAATATTCCACGGGTATTTCGCACACGTTTGACTGGAAATGGACGTTGTGGAGAACGTGGGAGCTTGGCACAAAAGTCGGATAGTTTGTTAGTGTAGCTAACTTCTATTTTTAAAGCGATGACGAGCTAGAATTAGAACACGTAGCCATTTTCAGCTACACACACTCTCATATAATCGCATTCTTGAAGCTCTCGACGAACACTTATTAGTTTTCACTCACTTTTACACATCTCACCACAATAGTGATCCTTGTACCTAGCTCGTTACTATCCGAAGTTGTAAACATTTATTGATTTATTTGAGCTTGGTGATCGGTAGTTTCCATCACCCGGGGTTTTTTGTGCCGGAGATCAACTCTTGATCAAGGGCTTTTTCCCCGTATAAATCCTTGTGTCGTTTGTGCAATTTACCTTGAAGTGATCCTTATCATTGTTCTACATTTAAAGCATCATACCCCGTAACTAAGAGTTTGGTTGCATTATCCTCATCAGATTTTTTGACCAAAACAGTTTGGCGCCCACCGTGGGGCAATTGGTGCTTCATTCCTAAGAAGTTTTTCTGTTGGTGGTCGTTCCGGTTCATTGCATACAAATACATGGCTTCATCATTGAAGAATACCTCTACTGCAATGTATGCGGTCAATTCATCTCAGGGCATTCCACCTTTGCCTCCACCACCTTCTGGACCTCAGAAAAATGCCGAGAAGAAACCAACTCCAATTTTCTCCAAACCTCCAACTTCTTCTGCTTCTTACACTCCCACTACTAGTGACATGTTTACTTTAATTTTGCAGATGAAGGATCACATACAGCAACAGGACAAGACTAATGAAAGGATTCTCAAAGAGATTGGAGATCTCAAGAAACAAAAGAAAACGGCAAAGGATCATTCTCCACTGATGCCCAGATCTTTGAATTTTGATACTCCGATGATTACTTCTCAGCCATCAGTGGCTCCAGATGTTCAATATGTGGGTGGACCAAAAGGAGTGCACTACGGAACAACAACAGTGACCCAGGCATTAGGTCCATACTTCCAGCCAGCAGGATCCTATCCTCAGCATATGGGATCCTTCATGAATTCAGGAGGGTACTCAGGAGCGCAGCAGATTCAAGGATCTTCCTTTGTTCCAGGATCATCCCAGGTTCAAGGATCCTCCTTTGTTCCAGGATCATCCCAGGTTCAAGGATCCTCCTTTGTTCCAGGATCAACCCAGATTCAAGGATCCTCCTTTGTTCCAGGATCATCCCAGGTTCAAGGATCCTCCTTTGTTCCAGGATCATCCCAGGTTCAAGGATCCTCCTTTGTTCCAGGATCATCCCAGGTTCAAGGATCCTCCTTTGTTCCAGGATCCTCCCGGTTTCATGGATCCTTCCAGATGCCAGGATCCTTGAGGAGTTTGCAAACAGGAAGTTTAGATGTCCATCAGGGAGATTTTATTCCAATACAGACCAATGCTTCTACCGGTCCTTCGATCATTCCAGAGCCCCAACAATATGGATTAACATCCATTCTTCCTAATTTGAATCCAATGGGAGGTAACACTTTTAATAATTCCTATGCTACTAACCATGGCCTTATGCAGGATCCAGCTATCAATCATGCCATGGCCAGAGAATTGCAAAAGTTGAAGGATATGATATCAAGTGTTCCAGGAGTGGTCAAACCTATCCCAGAGATTGCAGATGGGAGCCACAGGATATCTCGTTTTGCACCACCGATCTGTGATGCTGAGATACCCAAGAGGTTCCATGTTCCAACTATGAAGCTGTATGATGGTTCGACGGATCCTGAAGAACACATAGCACAATACAGGGAGAGGATGGAGATCAATCCAATCCCAGAAAGGTTAAAGGAAGCATGCCTGTGCAAAGGATTCGGATCCACATTTACTGGATCAGCTCTCAAATGGCTGCTAAGTCTTCCCCCCTACTCTATTACCTCATTTGCTAATCTAGTTAACCTATTTAATAATCAGTTTTCTTGTAGTAGAAAATTCGAACGATTAACTAGTGATCTATATAGGATAACCCAGGGTCATAATGAATCATTAAGAGATTACATTACCAAATTCAGTAAAGAATCCTTAGACATTCCCAACTTGGATATAGCCACGGCTGTTGAGGCCTTTAAGATGGGATTGCTTAGGGATTCATTGTTCTATGATGATCTTGTTATGACACCATGCAGGAACCTAGATGAGGTAAGAACCCGGGCACTTAGGTTCATCCGGCTAGAGGATGACAAAAGGATCCAGGAGAGGTTAGCAGGATCCTCAAAGCAAGATAAGCAAGGATCCTCGTTCAAGAACAACAAGTTCAGATCCTATAACAGATCTGATAACCAGAACGTGCATGTTGTTGATCAAGAAGAGGATGATGAGGATTATCCTCCAATCTCTGAATATTGTTTTTCTGTTGATAACAATGAACTAATCCTTGCGATGCAGAACTTTGGTGATAAAGCCAGATGGCCCAGAAAGAATGATAGGCCAGCTGCAACTAAGGATAAGTCAAAGTGGTGTGCATACCATGAAGATTTTGGGCATCTCACAGAAGAATGCATTGCACTGAGAAAGGAAATTGGATACTTGTTGAGCAAGGGGCATCTAAAAGAATTGTTGGGAAGAAAAAAGTCAAGGACTCAGGATCCTGAAAGGATCCCTGAGAAGGCTCCAGCCCCTCCAGCAGATGCACAAGTAATAAACTTTATTTCAGGGGGATCAGACATTTGTGGCACATCCTTCTCAGAAGCTAAAAGGCATGCAAAAGAAACTAAAATGGATAATGGAGAAAGACCTGTTCGAACATCAAGTGTCTCCGAAGGAAAAGTCATAACCTTTGATGAGGATGATCGTGTTGATATCCAGGATCCTCATCACGATGGTTTAGTTATTACTCTTTTCATTTCTAACCATTTTGTCCGCATGATCCTTATAGACGGAGGAAGTTCAGTGAACATTATCCAGCTTGATGTTCTAAAGAAGATGGGTATCCCTGAATCAGATATCATACCAAGATCCTCCGTGCTCGTGGGATTTAGTGGCGAAACTAAGAATACCCTGGGGGACATTAAACTCCCAATATACATCGAAGGCCTACACTCTTATCAAAAATTTTGTGTTATTGAGTGTTTATCTTGTTGTAATGTTATCCTTGGCAGGCCCTGGATACACGATATGAAGGCAGTCCCATCTACCTACCATCAATGTGTGAAGCTCCCTAGTCCTTGGGGAATAGTGAAGATTGATAGTGATCAGCAGGAGACTAAGAATTGCTATACTTCATCGATGAAACCAGCCTCAAAGTCAAGGGAGCAATAGCAATCAAAGTATCCTCCAAGGGATGTCTTGGAGGCAAGAGAGCAGGATGTGGTAGAAATCCTCATGGATCCTCATGATCCTGAATCCAAAATCTATATCGGATCAGGGATCCTCGGCGAAATGAAAGAAGACCTCGTATCCTTCCTCAAAAGGAGAAAGACTACCTTTGCATGGAAACATGAAGACATGACAGGCATAACTAAAGATGTAATCACTCACAAACTTGGCATTAATAGGTCATTCAAACCAATCCATCAAAGGAGAAGAAAGTTTGCACCGGAAAGAAATGTCATTATCCAGGAAGAGGTAGAGAAATTGCTCCATGAAGGTATGATTAGAGAGGTCAAGTATCCAAGATGGTTGGCCAATGTGGTTGTTGTTCAAAAGAAAAACGGAAAGTGGAGGGTATGTGTCGATTTTACCGATTTAAATAAGGCATGTCCCAAGGATCCTTTCCCATTACCCCACATTGACTCCATGGTGGATGCAACTGCAGGTCATGAACTGTTAACTTTTATGGATGCTTCATCTGGATTTCAACAAATCCAAATGGAACCATCCGATCAAGAGGATACAACATTCATGACTCCAACTGGTATATACTGCTATATTGCTATGCCGTTCGGACTAAGAAATGCAGGTGCAACATATCAAAGGCTGGTGAATATGATGTTCAAGGATCAGATTGGACAAACTATGGAGGTTTACATAGATGATATGGTGGTAAAATCCATAAAAGCTGAGGATCACCTAAGGGACTTGGCGGAAGCATTCGATATCCTTGACAAATATAACATGAAACTTAATCCTTCAAAATGTCACTTTGGTGTTAAAGCAGGTAAATTCTTAGGATATATGGTGACAAAGAGAGGCATTGAAGCTAGCCCGGAACAAATCAAAGCAATAGTGAACATCAAATCTCCGGCCAATGCTAAGGATGTTCAAAGGCTAACAGGCAGGATAGCAGCTTTGAACAGATTTATATCCAAATCCTCAGAGAAGTGCAAAGAATTCTATGATATCCTAAGGAAGAACAAGAAATTTGAGTGGACTGAGAAGCATGAGAATGCCCTAAGAGCTCTCAAAGATTATCTATCCTCAGCCCCGTCCTTGATGAAACCAGAAAAAGGCGATGTGTTATCCTTATATCTTGCAGTATCCTCAAAAGCAGTAAGTGCGGTCCTTGTTAAGGATCATGGAGGTACACAACATCCTGTCTATTATGTAAGTAAAAGTTTACTTGATGCCGAATCCTGGTATTCACACCTTGAAAAGCTTATTCTTGCATTAATTATGGCATCTACTAAGTTGAGACATTATTTTGAAACTCATGTTATTGTTGTTAAAACTAATTTCCCAATTAAGAATGTCCTCAGGAAACCAGAGATGTCAGGAAGGATGGCTAAGTGGGCAGTGAAGCTAAGTGCATATGATATAAGATATGAGCCTAGGACAGCCATCAAATCCCAAGCATTAGCTGACTTTGTGGCTGATTTCAGTAGTGATTTACAAAAAGAAGCTGAGTTAGAAGTCCAGCAGCTAGAGGAGACCAAGGATCCTTGGATACTTTATACTGATGGATCCTCAAATATCAAAGGCACAGGGCTTGGAATACTACTAAAATCGCCACAGAGGGACATAATACCCCACTCTATAGCTTGTACCAAGGGAAGAAAATACAGAAGCTGATGCATTGGCTAACTTAGGATCATCTTTGAAGATCCCTGATGATATCAAGATCCCTATTATCCATATCCTGACCCCGGCTATCGAGGATCATGTGGCTATGGAGATAGGAAATGATTCTGCAATTATCCCCAGTGAGGATACTCAATCCCATTCAGGATCAGGATCATGGATCTCACCAATCATGAGATACTTACAACATGGAGAGATTCCTACAGGAGAAAACCCTAGGGCTTTCAAAATTAAGGTATCTCAATTCACAATTTTAAATGATATGTTGAATAGACGATCTCTTGCAGGACCATACTTGAGATGCATTGAGGGTCCTGAAATCCAAGAAGTTTTAAAAGACTTCTATGAAGGAGATTGTGGAAACCACACTGGGGGCAGGGCATTATTCTCAAGGATCTTGAGGACAGGATACTACTGGCCAACCATGAAAAGAGATGCTGTGGAGTATGCTAAGAGATGTGATCCTTGTCAGAGACACAGCAATATCCTTCATCAACCAGCTGAATTATTGCATCTTATATCCTCCTCTTGGCCATTTATGAGATGGGGTATGGATAGAGTTGGTAAGCTCCCTAAGGCACCTGATGGAAAAGTATTCATGCTTGCTATGACTGATTACTTCTCCAAGTGGATAGAGGCTGAAGCTTTTGCCCAAGTCAGAGAAAAGGAAGTTATATCCTTCATTAAAAGAAATATTATAACTAGATTTGGAATTCCTTCTGAAATTATATGTGATAATGGTTCCCAATTTATTGGGGGCAGAACCATTAACTTTTGTGACAGTTGGGGGATTAAGATGATAACATCAACACCAGTCCACCCACAAGCTAATGGTCAAGCAGAATCACCCAACAAGATCATCATCAATAATTTGGAGAAGAAGCTTGGATCCAAGAAAGGGAAATGGGCAGAAGAACTACCTTATGTGCTTTGGGCTGATAGGACAACCCCTAAGAATGCTACTGGTCAAACGCCATTCTCTTTGGTATTTGGGGCAGAATCAGTGATCCCAACAGAAATGGTGGTTCCAACTGCTAGAACAAGTACTCGTGATCCTGAAGAAAATGATGAGAACTTGGCTCAAGACCTGGATACTATTGAAGAAATCAGGGATATGGCTAGGATAAGGATGGCCAGTTATCAACAAAGAATGGTTGGTGCTTACAACAAAAATGTCAGGATCAGGAAGTTTCAAGTTGGAGATATGGTATTAAGGAAAGCATTTCAGAATACCACCAATCCTGCTGATGGAAAATTGGCTCCAAAATGGGAAGGCCCTTATTTGATTGAAGCTGAAGCAGGGAAGGGGGCATATAGATTGCTAACCATGGAAGGTGATTTGCTACCAAGAGCTTGGAATGCTGTCCACTTGAAGAAATATTTCATGTGAGCAGGATCCTCATAGCACAGATGATCCTTACGTTAGGAATATCCTTAAAGGATCCTTAAAGTATCGGTGATCCTTACTTTGGTAATATCCTAATCTTGAACTATTTCATTTCTTTATTTTCTCATATAAGGATAAGGGTCATGTATCCTTTATCCATCTCTCACGTGATTTTAAGTTTTGAAAGTTCAGGAATCCTTAGCAAAGTATTGGTTATCTGCAGAAGCAATCCGTCCTTTGGGTTTAACCCCAGTTATTTGGGCTTGACCCCAGTTCCGCCTGTAGTGCACGATGATCCTGGTATAGTTCAAGGCAGTGGGACCAGTACTCGCTTTAGGGGCTGATAATTCCATTATACTGGCTATACCTAGGATCCTAAGTATAATGGTAGACGTACGATACATCCGTTCCTAAGATTTCTAACGTTTTCACGTTAGCTAAGGTTTTGGCATTTTCATGTCACTAAGTTTGGATAGTCGCCAGTTAGGGCCATACTCCAGTTTACACACGATCCTTAGGCTTGTCCCCAGTTATCCTTGGGCTTGTCCCCAGTTATCCTTGGGCTTGTCTCCAGTTGTCCTTGGGCTTGTCCCCAGTTATCCTTGGGCTTGTCCCCAGTTATCCTTGGGCTTGTCCCCAGTTGCTAACTCTTATCTTATATTGGCTCAGTCCCAAGTTATGCTCTATTTCAGGTCCTTGAAGATACGCAACTAGGGATCCTTGATCCTTACTTCTTTCTAAGGTTTATTTTGTAGTTATCCTGATTATGGTTAGGATCCTAACTTGGATCCTCAGGTATGATCCTTAACTATTTTTAATTCTATTCATTATTTATTTAAACAACCCTTAAAATTTGACAACTAGACTTGTGATCCTTAAAATATATTGCTTTTTGGGATTCTTTAACTATAGGATATTTGATCGTGGATCGTGTCCTAAACATTTTCAATCTGACTTATTCAAAATTGTTTATTCAATAAATGTGCATCAAAACAAAGGAGAACTAAAGAAACAAAAGGATAACAACACAAGATAAGCGACAAAAGGTTAAGATTTTATTTATTAACAAAAGACTAACCCTTAAAAGGTTGTCAAAATTACCTACCCCGAGCATCTACCAGCAAAACGTGGCCCGTCCGCTGGGGTAGGTAAAGGGTGTCCATGATAATAAGTTCAAAGAGTAGTGCAAGAATATAAAGGCGGCAGGATCACAATGGCTTCATCCCCCAAACAGAGGATCCCTCCACCAATTGCAATCCTGCCTATTGTCCAAAGGATCATACATGATCCTTAATCCTAAAAACTATTATTCAGTACAAACCATCAAATTGTTCAAACAAAACAACCATCAAACTAAAAAAAAAATTGGGCTCCGGCTATGTCTAGAAGTTTCCATCATCGCCCAATCATACATCCTAAACTTTCCCTGCATCACCACCTCCGGCTCCACTTGCTTCACCACCTTCACCCTTGCCTCCAGCCTCAATCGCCAAAACTTCCTCAGTCTCCTCATCATCTTCAAGATCAGCCAACCTTGCTTTCCAGCCCTCAACATCCCAGCTGCTTTTGTCAAAGTTAGGATCTTGAGCTTCCTGGGCCATCTTCAGTTTTGTCTGATACATTGTGATGGCAGCAGAGACCTTTGCACCTTCTATGAGATCATGCTTTTCATAATCAAGGTCAATCAGGAGTTTAGCCGTCTTAGTCTTGGCATCTTGGAGTTCCTTCTGAAGGTCAGCAATTTTGAGGTCCTTAAGCACTGCAACCTGTTGGAGGTCAGCAATCTTCTTGTCCTGCTCCTCGACGTTCCCCACATAGTCCTCGATCTCAGCGAATTTCTGCAAAAGAGATAAAAGATAAGGTCAGGACCAAGTGATCCTCAAATCAGCAGGATATGTCAGCAGGATATGCCAGCAGGATATACAGGCAGATACAGTGATCCTTACATCATTGAAGTACTCGAGGAATTGGTGACGGATCAGAGGCAGACCCTGCAAATCCTCAGCCTCGGAGGTCTTTCTCTTTTTGCCACCCCTTCCTTTAGTGGGTGCCTTGGGAATGGAGATGCTAGGACTAGTAGTGGACCTTTTCTTCCTAGGTCTAACAGAATCAAGGTCAGCCGTGTCGAATTGAGAAGCAGGCTTGGTGGATTTTCCAGCACCTACACAACCAAAACAAGATAAGTATCTTCACTTAACTTATATTTCACTATTTATTTAAATTTTAAACAAAGATACTTACTTGACATCGTGACAGAGCCTGAGGATACCTCCTGAGAATCTTGGGTTGTTGTCTTGAAAGTTCTTGCTTCAGGATCAAGTTTCTTGAAAGCGATGAGTCTCTCTTTAGCAGCAGGAGACAATCTGAGGTGTGAGACGGTGATAGCTGCATAACAAGAAAGCAAAAATATAAGTGATCCTTACATCAAAAGAAAGTTTCTGGTGATCCTTCTCAGGATCCTCCACCCTACCATGGGTAGCCCATTTCTTGGGTAGATCCTTTCCATCCTCAATAGAATCTCTCTTGACGAAAAAGAAACGCCGCTTCCAATTAGCATCGTTCTTGGTGGCTTTGAAGATCGGGTGTTCCTCACCAGGCTTACGTTTAAACAAATAACGATGAGAACCAAAGGTAGTAAGATCATACAGCTCTCCCAGCTCTGACATTCCTAGGTCGATCCCTTCCTGCTCGATGATCCTTTCAAGGGTATACAAAACCCTCCAAATCATCGGCATGGCTTGGATATAAGAGATGCCGGTTAGGGAAAAGAAAGATTGGGTGAAGGCTGGAAAAGGATATGTATAGCCTTTGGTGAACGGCGTGACAGGAAAAGCAACCCACTTATCGGAAATATGATCACTCAGGGCATTGGGATCAAAAGGTCTGAACTCGGTGTTCGCCGGGAAGCAGTGGCGGATCCTATCAATATGTGCATCATTGAAACAACAGCGTTCTTTTATGGAATCCTCGATGATCCCCTGGCTTTTCGGTGGGCTGTTTTTCGGTAGTTTCCATCACCCGGGGTTTTTTGTGTCGGAGATCAACTCTTGATCAAGGGCTTTTTCCCCGTATAAATCCTTGTGTCGTTTGTGCAATTTACCTTGAAGTGATCCTTATCATTGTTCTACATTTAAAGCATCATACCCCGTAACTAAGAGTTTGGTTGCAATATCCTCATCAGATTTTTTGACCAAAACAATATATATATATATATATATATATATATATATATATATATATATATATATATATATATATATGTGTGTATATATAATCATGTGTGTGTATAAGAGAGAGAGGAAGAGTTGGCGGCCCAAGGTGGTACCACCCCTCTTTGGTAATGTAAAAATTTGCCATGTGTTGTGTGTGTGTCATAGGGTTAATCATCACCATCTTTTTAACACTCAATCATCATCATTCTTGATCAAAGAAGCTCACTCTCTCTCTCTAAAAATCTTGGCCGAACACCCCCATCTACACATATATTCAAAATTTTCAAACCTTTCATGAAGATTAAAAGGACTTCCATGGTGATTTCAAGCTAGAAAAGGGGGTTTGGAAGTGACATCAAGCAAGAACAACCTTCATATTCTCATCTATTCTCAAAAACCCATCTAAAATCTTGAAGGTATAAAATTTATTTTATAAACTTTGTTTTGATTCTTGATGTTCTTGATAAGTGATGGAAGTTTCTCTTGATCTTGAGTTTAATCACAAACTTGAAACATAAAACAAATGGGCTTTATTTTGAATGAAATAAAATGGATGTGTGTGTATATATATATATGTGTGTGTGTGTGTGTGTGTCCGTGAGTGTGTGTGTGTATATGTAAGTGTTTGTGTTTTTGATTTTTTTGTTGAAAGATTCTTGAGTTATATGATTACTTGAAAAGTAGGATGCATGTAAGAATCAAAGTGTATCATATAAGAATGTTCTAAAGATGATTTAAGATTTGAAAGTGACATGATGAAAAGTGAATTTTTGGTGGTTTATGTGTGTATATATATTTCATATATATATGTATGTATGTATGCATGCATATAAAAGTTTGTCCTATGTTCTTAAATATGAAGGATATTAGCATTTATGTATGAATGATTGGATGATCATGATGATGTGTGTTGTATTTTGTGAGGACATGATATTAATGTGTTCTTGAGTATGATTAGATCAAAAATGATGTTGATGATGTTGTATGAGTGCATTAGATGCACATATTTTGTAAGGACATGCATGTTAATATGAAAGCATGAAATGATCATTTGAGCATGATTTGATAAAAATTAATTTTGATCAGATTATAAACCTTAAAATAAAGTTATTTTGAAGTGTTTAATGATATATAACTTTGTCATAATGTTGCTAGCTTTGCATGTTGTACTTGGTGCATTAAGAATTGTAAAATGCGTAAAATCGCATGATTTATGTGACTTAGACAAAAACTGCACTAGTCTGATTATAACCACTATTTTAATCAGTAAATAACATGTATTGTTTTAAAATATCAAGTCGTTTCGACTTGGGATGGTTATGGTAACGTTTAACGCAAAACTATGCGTTAAAACGGTCAATAATTTGCTTTTCGAGTGATTTTTGTAAAACTGATTTAGATCAGTAAATAAACTGAAGTTTTTAGTTTAAAACAAGTATTTTAACTAATTTTAAGTTTACTTGGTGTTTAGTTAGTCATACGTGACTTCCGACGCCCGAAAACGTTACCGAATCGCTAAAATACACATATTTTTTATAAACACTAGTATGGGTAAATTTTGAGTGAACCTTATGTCATAAAATGTGTTAAGTGATTTAAACATGTAAATGTGATAATATCTTAAGTGAAAATTTGATAATGGGAAATTTAGACTATGCGTGTATGCATATACGTTTTATGCGGTAGAAACAGTAAAATTGCGTTAAATGTGTAACTTGTTTGTCGAGCATGAAATTTGGTACATATGAGATGTTTTATGTATATTTGCTTTAAAATGACAAAATAGATAAATTAGTAATATTTTGCGTGTTCGGTGTTAAATTCTATGAATGTTTATGTATATATATTACGACGCGCAAATCGTAGATATATTGCGTATAAACGGGAGAGTTAACGGATTTACACAATAATGGTCACCAATAAAATCGTTCAAATCGCAAAAATCATATATATATATATATATATATATATATATTTGTTAAATGGACTTAAATGTCATACTTTAACCTCATTTAGATGGTATAAAGATGTATTTTTAAGTAGGGTCTATGAGCTCCCAGAGAATAATAGTTCTCATTGGAAGTCCAAATTCATTGATGGTCTTCCGTCCTTATTTGCTGAAAGAGTAAGGAAAGTTCTTAGGGGAAATAATATTCAAATCCCTTATGATGGTTTTACTTATGGCATACTTATAGGAGTCTGTGTTCAAGAAGGTTTAGCTCTATGTAATGAGTTA
>JARYGA010035274.1:0-57166 GCA_030545235.1 Helianthus tuberosus | reverse complement strand
CTGCCATCACAACTTACTCTAGGATCCTTAGATCCTACTTTCGTAAACCAACACTTGTGCTTAATTTTGTTTACTCTTACGCACACAACAGGTCAACACGCTCAGCCACCTGTATGCACATTCAAGACGTTCATGGACTGTCGTCCTAGTACTTTCAGTGGTACTGAAGGAGCTGTCGGTCTCCTCCACTGGTTTGAGAAGCTCGAATCCGTCTTTGAGATGTGTGAATGCCCTGAGGCTCGCAGGGTGAAATATGCTACTGGTACTCTTGAGGGTATAGCGCTCACGCGGTGGAACGCTCAGGCCCAAATGCTGGGGTTAGTTGCTGCTAACGCCACCCCCTGGAATGATTTTAAGGAATTGATCAAAGAAGAATACTGTAGCCGTGATGACATTCATAAGCTGGAGGTAGAGTTTTACAACTTGAAGATGACGGGATCAGAAATTGAAGCGTACACGAAAAGATCAAACGAGTTGGCTACTCTGTGTCCTACTATGGTAGACCATCCCATCAAACGTATTGAACTGTATCTCAAGGGTTTAGTGCCAGAGATTCAAAGTCACGTGACCTCAGCAAACCTTGGCACCATTCAACAGATCATCAAGTTGGCTCATCGTCTCACGGATCAGGCGGTGGAGCAGAACAGATTACCAAAGCGCATTAGTGCTACTACTTCTGATACTCCCAGCGACAACAAGCGTAAATGGGATAGAACTGCAAGCAAAGGTTCAACTTCCGTTCAGTCCCAGTCTCAGCAGAGGAGGACTGACGATTACAAGAGCCCTAGTCAGCAATCATCTGGTAGTCAAAGTCAAGGAGGGTACAGGGGAATTCACCCCAAATGCAATCGCTGTAACTTGCACCACAGCGGGCCATGCACCAGGAGTAACTGTCATCGGTGCAACAAGCCAGGCCACGCCGCGAAGGATTGCAGAAGCTTATACCCCGCAAACCAGAATCGTCAGCAACAACAAGCCCCACAGAATCAACGCCAGCAGCAGCAGCAAGGTATCAACAAAGGGTGCTTTCAGTGTGGAGCTGAAGGCCACTTCAAGAGAGATTTTCCTCAACTGAACCGGAACCAGAACAACAACAACAATAATAACAACCAGGGGAATCGAAACAACGGGGGTAACAACGGCAATGGTGCCAGGGGTCGGGTGTTCGTTATTGGCCAAGGTGATGTAAGGAACGATCCCAACGTCGTGACGGGTAAGTTTCTACTGGACGACTTTTATGTTACTGTTCTATTTGATTCGGGTGCTGATACTAGCTACGTGTCCTTAAAAGTTAGTCAAATGCTTAAGCGTACCCCAACACTTTTGAACACCAAGCACACTGTAGAACTAGCTAATGGTAAGAGCTTAGAGGCCACACACGTAGTCAAGGGTTGTAATCTTGTTCTTGCTAATCAGACCTTCTCTATCGACCTCATTCCTATCGTTCTGGGTAGTTTCGACGTTGTCATTGGGATGGACTGGTTATCCCAACACCAAGCAGAGATTCTTTGCAACGAGAAGATCGTCCGTATTCCTCGCTCAGGTGACGAACCTCTTATGATTCGTGGCGAAAAGAGTGGTGCTGTTGTGAGCATCATCTCTTTCCTTAAGGCCCAGAAGTGTTTGCGAAAGGGTCACACTGCTATTTTGGCTCTCGTTACTGACACCTCGAAGAAAGAAAAGAAGATAGGAGATATTCCTATTGTACGCGACTATCCTGAGGAATTTCCTAAGGAATTACCTGGCCTTCCGCCTCATCGTCAAGTCGAGTTTCATATCGAGCTGGCTCCTGGAGCAGCGACCATAGCACGAGCACCCTATCGTCTAGCTCCATCAGAATTGGAAGAACTGTCCACACAACTACAAGAGCTTTTGAATAAGGGTTTTATTCGTCCTAGCTCTTCGCCCTGGGGAGCTCCAGTGCTATTTGTGAAGAAGAAAGACGGTACCTTCAGAATGTGTATAGACTACCGTGAACTCAACAACGTGACCGTGAAGAATCGCTATCCTCTTCCACGCATCGACGACCTATTCGACCAGCTGCAAGGGTCGAGCTACTACTCGAAGATTGATCTGAGATCGGGATATCACCAGCTGAGAGTCCGAGAAGAGGACATCTCCAAAACAACCTTTAGAACTCGTTATGGACACTACGAGTTTTTGGTCATGCCTTTCGGGCTGACAAATGCACCTGCGGTTTTCATGGACCTTATGAATAGGGTGTGCAAACCCTACCTGGATAAGTTCGTTACAGTTTTCATCGACGACATCCTGATCTATTCTAAGAGTAAGGAGGAGCACGAGCAGCATCTATGACTTATTTTGGAACTCCTTCGAACAGAACAGCTTTATGCAAAGTTCTCGAAATGCGACTTCTGGCTTCGTGAAGTCCATTTCCTAGGCCACGTGGTAAACAAGGATGGGATTCATGTTGATCCATCCAAGGTAGACTCAATCAAGAACTGGCCAGCACCTAGAACACCAACAGAAATTCACCAATTCTTGGGTTTGGAGTGCTATTACAGAAGGTTTATCAAGGACTTTTCCAAGATTGCGCAACCTCTCACCTCACTAACTCAGAAAGGTGTCACCTATCGTTGGGGTGATGCACAGGAAACTGCGTTTCAACACTTAAAGGATAGACTTTGTAGGGCCCCTATCCTCTCATTGCCTGAAGGCACAGACGATTTTATGGTTTATTGCGACGCATCCATTCAAGGACTTGGATGTGTGTTGATGCAACGTGACAAGGTCATTGCTTATGCGTCACGTCAACTTAAGATTCACGAAAAGAACTACACTACGCACGATTTGGAGCTGGGAGCTGTTGTTTTCGTACTCAAGATATGGAGACATTACCTGTACGGTATCAGGTGCACCATTTACATCGATCACAGGAGTCTCGAGCATATCTTCAAGCAAAAGGAGTTAAACATGCGTCAACGACGATGGGTCGAGTTATTGAATGATTACGAATGCGCGATCAAGTACCATCCAGGCAAAGCCAATGTTGTGGCTGACGCCCTTAGTCGAAAGGACACTTCGCCTAAGCGCGTGCGAGCATTACAACTCACCATTCAATCTAGTCTTCCTTCCCAGATACGAGATGCTCAGGTAGAAGCATTGAAACCAGAAAACGTCAGGGCTGAAGCCCTACGTGGCTCAAGGCAACGGTTAGAACAAAAGGAAGACGGTGCTTACTATGTAACAGGGCGCATCTGGGTCCCGCTCTATGGCAACCTACGAGAGCTTGTGATGGATGAGGCGCACAAGTCTCGTTACTTGGTACATCCTGGTTCGGATAAGATGTACCACGATCTCAAAACTACATACTGGTGGCCTAGCATGAAAGCCCACATAGCAACCTACGTTAGTAAATGTTTGACTTGTGCGAGAGTCAAAGTCGAATACCAGAAACCCGCAGGCCTACTCCAACAACCAGAGATACCACAATGGAAATGGGAGAAAATTTCCATGGATTTCGTTATTGGCCTGCCTAGATCTCAACGCGGAAATGATACTATTTGGGTGATCGTGGATCGACTCACAAAGTCTGCACACTTCTTGGCTATCAAGGAAACGGATAAGTTCTCCACTCTAGCAGACATATATCTTAAGGAAGTTGTCTCGAGGCACGGGGTGCCCACCTTTATTATCTCTGATCGTGATGCACGTTTTACTTCTGAACTGTGGCAAGCAATGCACAAGTCCTTTGGCTCACGTTTAGATATGAGCACAGCTTATCACCCGTAAACAGATGGGCAATCTGAACGCACCATCCAGACCCTTGAAGACATGCTTCGTGCATGTGTTATAGATTTCGGCAACGGCTGGGAAAAACACCTCCCTTTGGTGGAGTTTTCGTATAATAACAGTTACCACACCAGCATTCAGGCCGCTCCATTTGAGGCATTGTACGGGCGTAAATGCCGATCACCTATTTGTTGGGCAGAGGTGGGGGATAGTCAGATCACTAGCCCAGAACTTGTGGTTGACACAACAGAAAGGATTGCACAAATACGACAACGAATGGCGGCAGCTCGTGACCGTCAGAAAAGCTACGCCGATAAGGGCAGAAAACCACTCGAGTTCCAGGTTGGGGATCGAGTGCTACTCAAAGTTTCAACCTGGAAGGGTGTGGTTCGTTTTGGCAAACGAGGCAAACTTAACCCACGATACGTTGGACCGTTTGAAATCATTGAGAAAATAGGCAAAGTGGCCTACAAACTGAACCTACCAGCAGAACTCAGTGGAGTTCACAGCGTTTTCCACGTGTCGAATCTGAAGAAGTGTCTGTCAGATGAGACCCTCATAGTTCCTTTGAAGGAGCTCACTATCGACGAGCAGTTACGATTCGTCGAGGAACCAGTTGAAATCACGGACCGGGATGTTAAGGTCCTCAAGCGCACTAGAATACCTCTCGTTCGAGTTCGTTGGAACTCACGTCGTGGCTCAGAGTTCACCTGGGAACGCGAAGACCAAATGAAACAAAAGTATCCCCAACTGTTCATAAACAGTACAACCACTACTGAGGCTGAAGCTACCACGGAATTTCTGGACGAAATTCCAGATCAACGGGGGGAGGATGTGACACCCCAGGAAAACCATGCTACGTAACTAGCTTCCTCAGTGAGTACGTACCAAATTTCGGGATGAAATTTCTTTCAACTTGGGGATAATGTGACAACTCGTATTTCAGAACCTATCTTTATGTTAATGTAACGTATGTGAATCCTATGTGATTACATGAACTTTGATGATCAATGGAATATTATGTTATTATGTTATCTGATTATGTGAATGCATGTATGTATGTAATATTATCACACAAAAATAAACCGATCACGCAACACTTGGCCGATCGCACAAGCTCATTCGGGCTACACTTGTTGTACTCGAAACCCATGAAGGGCAGCCCATTAGGAGGGTTCGGCCCACTCCATCAACTCGCACAACACCTAGGGTGTTGGTATAAATCCCTCACTTTACCTAATCACACAAGTTTACAAACCCTACTCTCTTTCTCTCCTCTCAAACTCGACGGTAGCCACATCCTATCTCTCTCGAAGCTTTCTAGTTCGGATTCCTCTTCATTCTACCTTCTAACCGGTTAGTGTTTTGTTATTGATTGTTTGTGTGAATGATGATGTTCTAGTGAAACGGATTGTATGATGATGGTCCAAAACCGAATAGATGTTAATCGGTCATCATGTCCTGTTTTCGGATTGTTTGCATAATGTTTTGGAGAATGATATATGATTGCTTATGATTGTAAATCACTAGGGTTGTTCTTGTAGATCGACTCACTTGTGTAGGGTGTTTAAACCGATTTAGAGTTGATGATTATGTGATGATAATCTTGATTCGGATACATATTAATCAGCTATGATATGTTTTATGTTAGAATGAATTATTGTGTTGTCATGTTGGGATGTATGCTAGAAATCAAGAACATGAGCCGGATTAATGTTATAATCGTTGTTATGTTTTGTATTTGATTAGGGTTCATAGAGATTCAATGCTAAAAACCCTTGTTTGATCGAGAATTGTATGAATGGAAACTGTTAATTTTGTCAAACGAATTGATTTGGAATTAGTAACTGATTGCATGATTTAAGGAAATTCACAACCGATCGTACAAGATCAGTCGCACAAGTGCCAATCACACAAGCTTTTGAATCACACAAGAGCTCAATCGCACAAGGTGACTGATCGCACAAGTGTTAGTCACACAAGCACAGTCGCACAAGATAGGTACATCACACAGAGCACACAGTACTGCTAGATTATGCATGATCGCACAAGATTTGTGGATCGCACAAGACGGTGTCGATCGCACAAGTCTTGGGCCTTACACAGTGTTGGACTTATCATACTATTGGACCGAAAGGCCCAAAATCCCAGTCGCACAAGCCGTCCGGATCGCACAAGATATCCGGACCGCACAAGATCAAAGTATGTTATTGTTAGGCCGTGTATATATGTTTGGGTCGGGCATATGTTGGATCGCACAACATGCTGTGGATCGCACAAGATTGTGCTGATCGCACAACGTGTTGGTCTGAGTTATGATTTGGGTTTCATGAATATGTTAAACAGTTATCGTTTGGAATGTTCTATGTGTATGCCATGTATGCCATGATCGTTACGTGTTTTTGGTTTGTTAAATCTATGCAAACATACGTGCACTACTTGAACCTAGACCTGACTTGTATGGTAACCATGTTAGGACGTGGTTGACCTCTAGCAGCTCGATTGACCTTTCGTTTATCTGCCGAGCTAACCTAAGGTGAGTTCACACTTTCTACAAAGCATGGGATTCCCAGGGGTTGGGAATGGGTTAAGGAATATGGGTTCCTCGTCCTTCTTGGGTAGGACAGTACGGGTTCAGGAATATAATTCCTCGTCCTCTTGGACAGTTTAAACTTCACTAGACCAAAACTCTATCACGAAGTCTGTCACACCCCGATTTCCACGTGTCACCGGTGGGCCCGGTGGGGGAGTGTCGTGACGTGGTTGGCAACGTAATAGTCAAACAACACAATATTATTATGCACAGCGGAAGCAAATTTAAAATAAGATACAACCGAATTTAATATTGTTTATCAATGTAACAACATCCGGAAGTTTATCCACAGTAGGATCGAAACAAAATAATATTTATGGTTCAACAGACTTCTGGCATCCTAAGCTTGCGAGACTTTTTATTGATGCTTAGGAGACAATCCAGCCAATTTCGTTTAGTACCTGCATTCAGTCTTTTTGGGAAAATACGTCAGTTTACACTTGTAAATACAATCAACTGACTCATTTTGGAAAATGATTGAAAATTGGTTTGGATGCACGTGGCATAAACATTTTTATTTAACTTGGGAGAATTATATAATATTATAATCTTGTGAACGAATTACATGTCACTTATGCGTTCAGTAGCCCGGATCTAGTCCGGGTTAAAGATCAATAGACACACCACAATAATGAGTTATACACCGACAGGTGTACGCCTACACCCCGTGCTCAGGTCGTGGCCATCTCGTAAGATAATGCCGAGGATATCCGGGACATGGTCATTAACCCCCCAAAGGCTGTAAAGTAAACAAGACTGTTTAAACGAGCCGATCAAATTATTCAACTACCCACTAAGCGTGGAGATTTGATGCCCGATCAAGCGGTATGCTATATACCGTAACCCAAGCCCGTATAGGGAAAATAAGTTAAAAGTATTTACCTGAGCAAGTATTAATCACAACAAGCAAAATGCACGTAGCTTTTACTGGTTCTCCTAATCTGGAACGAAGGTTTATAATAACCTATTAGAATTTTAACGGGTCTTTTATTAAGCGTAAGCTTAGACCGGCTAGTTTCAAGATACGGTTCGTACGCACGATTAAGCGAAGACCGGATAGAATGTGATTCAGACCCGACAAGTTTGAAGACTTGTTTAATAGGGGTTTATTATTCACATTCTGGATTTTGAGATAAAACCGTTAAGGTTTGACCCGTTTCGGCTAATTTATGTAAACTTGTTACATAAACCAAACCGTACGCGTAATAAGCGTGACGGGTAGTCATGAGAGCTATATACAGGTTTCCTAAGTTAATTATGTCTCAAATATGTTGTGACATCAGTAAGGTGTCTTTCGTTATGCCCGAAACGTGTTTAGACACAAACTAGGCCCCGTAGGGGTATTTTGGTCATTTAAAAGTTTATAAAAGAGTTTAAGTGACAACCTGAGTTACAGGTCTGATGTAATCAGCAAATATACTCAATTTGCTAAGTTATATCAGTAGGTTAAAGCATGTATGTGAAACTTATCATTTTTAACCAAACTAGGCCCCGTAGGGGTATTTTGGTAATTTCACATAAGCCGAAAAGCTCAAAACTGAAGTCTGAGTTTATCAACCTTTGCTTACTGTTAAAATATTGTAATTTGCCTCTTATATCAGTAGGTATCAACCCGGGTATGTCCAATATGATTTTAAAACATACTATGCGCTAAAAACGCTAAATAAGGCGATTTAAGGCCATTACCGGGTTCGATACTTAAATCTGATATTTTTATATTTCTAGAAGGCTTAAAATAATTTATTTATCATAACTAATCAGTGGCAAAAGGTTTGGGGTCGTTTAGATATGTAAAACTCATTTTATGGCCCGTAAGGGCAAAACCGACAATTACCGGATTAAGCCTACGACTACGAGTTATGCTCAGCCTAAAATTAATTAAAAATATTTAAAAATCCTAAAATAATATATTACATCAGTGGGTAAAAGATTTGATACCAAAAAGTATGTTTAACTAGGCCATACGCTAATTACGCCATTTTATTAACATAAAGCATTAGTTTTGCGATAATGAGCATAACTCTTAATCTACAAGTCAAACTGATGTCAAACTTTGCATACAAGTCTATATATCAGTAACTAAGGTTTCTACACTTTTACATTTTCATAAATCACGTTCTAAGGTAATAAGGGCATAACGGTCAACATATGAGCAATTAACGGAAACATGCATATTAATTGGATAACTAATGAACCAAGTTGCATAATCACAGAGGGTTGTTCTAACATGTAACCTAATCCAATTAAAGCTCTGAGGAATTTCTAAAACATGCCTAAACGGGTCAGAACTGAAAGTCAAAGTGAAAGTCAAACTATGTGACTTTCGGTTCCGAACCGGGTCTAAACAGGAAATAGTCGGGTTGAACATGTTTAGACATGTTCTTACACTAATTACTAAGTTATAACAATAATCAAACAGGTTGTATATGTTCTAGATAGCTAATCATGCATAAATTGCGATTTAAGAATTCTGTTGACTTTTTAAGTACATGTTTGACTCGACATTTGAACTAGTTAGAGTGGTGATCAGGGGAAACCCTTTTGGGGTCTTATTACCCACATAAATACCAACTTATAACTACTTTTAATTCGAGATATGACTGAGCCATTATTGACTAATCTCGAAGTCAAACCGTAATTACGACGGTTTGACTTTTAGCTAATTAACTAAGCTAAAAGTAATTAGAGAAGGTTAGGCAACTTACAAAGGTCCTAAGCTTGATTAGAGAACTCTTGAAAGCAGGTTGGAGCTCCAGGAATGATCAGAATGTTGAAGAATTGGTGTGAGGAATGTTTGTGACTTGAATGCCCTTTTATAGTGGTTTCAATCACCACAAAACATTGACTAACAAGTCTACCAGGTAACCACAACCATCCAACATGTGTCCTAGATGTTTAGGGGGTGCCTAGGGGTCAAGAGGAATGTGGAAATTCGGTTAAAGACACGCATAAACGCAATGGCAGACAACAGCAATATTTTACGGAACTGGGCATCCCTCGCGTGGCGCGAGGGACCCCTCGCGTGGCGCGACGACCTGCAAATCCAGCATTCTTTATCGTTTGCGATTTGGTCCTTGGCTCTTCAAAACTCGATTAGGCACTCGTTTTCTTGCTTTGTAAACCCTCTTGACTGATCTATAAATGCTTTAAAACATATACCCACTTTGCCAAGTCCCGGGGTAACTTTATTGTCACCCGAAAAGTCCTAACTTTCAACGTTTACGCTTTAACACTTCGCACACGAATTTGATCATAACTTTCTCATACGTTAACGAAACTTTATGAAATTTTTATGGTGCATTCTCATGAGCATAATTAATATTTACAAAGCTTCGGGTTTGCCAAAAGGTCACTCAGAGGTATAATTTAAACATGTTGACACATTTGGTCCCTGTAGTTTGAAATCTCTCACTTTTAGCTTCGTATGATCCATGATTTATTCGTTTGAAGGTATGAGCATCGTGTAGGGTTAATGTACGTTATATTTATTCACAGTTGACACTTAGAATACGTATATTCACATACTTTCCATGTTTGTCAACTTTAGTCCTTCTATAATATTTCTTTCACACGTTTAAACATTTGACACGTGTCTACACATTATAGGACGTGAATTTTCGAGGTGTTACATCCTCGCCCCCTTAAAATAAATCTCAACCCGAGATTTACTGAAATAAGTACGGGTACTTTTCTTTCATCGTGGATTCAACCTCCCACGTGTATTCGGGACCTCTACGGGCATCCCATTTGACCTTTACAATGGGTACGTGCTTCCTTCGAAGCTTCTTCACCTGTCGACCTTCAATCGACAAAGGTTTTTCAACAAATTTTAAGCTCTCGTCTATATCTGTATGGGGCATTACCAGTGATTCGTCAGCGAAACACTTCTTCAGATTGCAGATGTGGAACACATTGTGAATTCCACTGAACTCTTCTGGTAAGTTTAACTTATAGGCAACTGACTCGATACATTCGATAACCTCGAAAGGTCCTATGTATCTCGGGCTTAGGTTGCCTTTCTTACCAAACCGCATCACTCCCTTCCAGGGTGATACTTTAAGCAATACTTTATCACCTACTTCGAAGTGAAAAGCTTTACGCTTCGGATCTGCGTAGCTCTTCTGCCTATCCCGGGCAGCTTTGAGACGGTCACGAATCTGGACAATCTTGTCCGTCGCTTCGAACATGATCTCTGGTCCTGATAACTGGACATCTCCAACTTCCGCCCAACAAACGGGCGATCTACACTTTCTACCGTATAATGCCTCGAAAGGCGCAGCCTTAATGCTGGTATGGTAGCTATTGTTGTAGGAGAATTCGATTAATGGTAGGTTCTTATCCCAACTACCTCCCAAATCGATCGCACATGCACGCAGCCTGTCTTCCAATGTTTGAATAGTACGCTCACTCTGACCGTCAGTCTGAGGATGGTAAGCCGTACTAAAATTTAAATGTGTGCCCAAAGATTGTTGGAAACTCTTCCAAAAATGTGACGTGTATCTAGTATCTCTATCAAAGATAATAGCCACAGGTATGCCATGTAGGGCTACAATCTTATCAACGTATAACTGGGCTAACATGTCGGAGCTATAAGTCTCCTTGATGGGTAAGAAATGTGCTGACTTAGTCAGTCTATCACTATAACCCATATTGTACCATTTCCTTTCCTGGTCTTGGGTAACTTGGTAATAAAACCCATAGTTACCATTTCCCACTCCCACGTAGGAAGTTCCAGCTGTTGTAGCAAACCTGACGGTTTCTGACGCTCAGCTTTGACTTACGCATACGTCAAGCATTTAGCTACATGGGTGGCTACAGACTTTTTCAAGCCTATCCACCAATAGTTTGCCCTTAGATCCTGGGTAGCTGATGGCAATTTCTTAATCGTTGCCTAATTAGGGTTGCGGTATGTATGCATAAGCAATATGAACCGTCTTTTTTTTTTTTATTTAATAACATAAAACCCTCAGAACATTGAGTCAGGCTATATGAGCCTATGTCTTAAAACCTACTTAATCAAGGTTTCAATTATTCCATAATCAATATGGAGTTTTCACAATACTCCAGCCCACAGCGGGATACAAATCTTAATTATACCTGCCTTCCAGGAGGTAAGCAGGGAAAACTTATAAGAAGATAGTCAAGATGTAAGGAGGTTACAGAGATTTTCCATATCTCAGGCTCCAGTTCATCCACCACTGCTCGTGTCAAATAAGTGACACATTTATGTTATAAGTCCACGAATTCCTTATTCGGGAACATTTACTTGGACAATTCCATTCTGGATATCTTCTTTGAATACTACTAGTCGACATTAGTACAATATGACCATTGGGATATCTCAGGGGTTCCATGTATTAAACCTCCATACTGATCAGGCATGGAAATAATCTATGGGACACACTAGGATACGCCAATCCTCATATGGCACTTTTATCAAACATAGTTTGGCATTCGCAGGCGATAGAAAAACAATGAGAAAAATAATTAAAATAACATATGTTGTCATACTCTATGCAAAGAAAGAGTACTCTTAGATTTTTCGGAAGGATTCCTTGCCGATACTTGAAGAATCGGTTACTATGGTTTCCTTGGTAAGTTATACCTTGTGAATAATATAGAAGTTTGCTAAGCTTATGGTTTATGAAGATTTATTATTGCCTGTATTAAAACAAGACACTTAGCAGATATTATCATTGGTAAATGATAAGGGATGTACTTGATGACATCGTGAACTGCCCCTTGGCGTTCATTAGGGAGTTCAGGCATTTCTTCCTTTAGCCTTTCCAGGCTTAGCTATAAAATCTTGGATTCTAATACTTAGTCACCATAATGAGGATAAGTAGGTGACTTATAGAAGAAATAAGGAAGTTATTGTACAAGTGCTTATATTTAATCAATAATAGAAGTTTCACAAACTAGGCACCTAGCTCAGTTGGCTAGGCGCGCGAAAGGGTGCGGCCTAGACCCAGGTTCGATTCCGGGGACGGCCAATTCCACCATTTTTTTCGTTGCTTTTTTTTTTTTTTTAGCTTGTTCTTGCTCTTTTTTCTTAGATTTCTGGGAGTTATCTTCCTCCTTTGGTTCATCCTTCGCATACGAAGTGTGAACAAAACTCTTCTCATGGGCAATTGAACATGGTTTTGAATGAAATTTAGAGCGAGGAGCATTCGGCTCTTCGGACCGTTTCATGATCTTTCTATGGTCCTTCCAACTGCTGTGTCAACCACAGCCTGGAGATTAACTCCATTAATATTGAGGTTTACGTTTGTAGTTTTGTCAACTTTCATCGCATTAATAGTATTGCGACTGTCGTCTACCTCATCCGAGTTTTCCATACTCGAATCTTGGTACCAATCACCAAGATTTAACAATTATTAGTCATCATCCTAATGACCTGACTTAGATTAGCCACGGCATTCATAAACCGCATGGGCTATTCTGTTCCGAACATTCATAGTGAATGTTATTTAAACGTATTTCCATTATATCTAGCCTAGGTCGCAAAAGGACCATCAATGGCATTGAAAGCTTGGAACGAGTCCAATATTTGTTTGATAGGGGATCATATGTCACGACTGTCTTTGGCACACGAACGATCATGAATAGCTCAAAGGCTTTTATTATATATATACATATATGGCATAGAAGCCTGCCCCGATGGACGTAGAAAAATATGGCATAAAGCCCAGTCATGAAGGACATAAATGATTATACGGCACGAAGGCCTTGTCGCAAAGGACATTTAGATATGGCACGAGGCATGTCACTCGGAATGTTAACATTTAATATGTTAGCTTGTCACGAATGACAAATTATGGCACATAGGCTTGTCATGAATGACTTTAAAACATAACTCGATGGTCTACCACCAAGATCCTTAATTTATTAGCCGCAATCTTATTAGATTAGGGCTTCAAGGTTTGAACGTGGTTCTTCACCTTTGGACAGGGAGTCATAGACTACTACTGTCATCGTCTTGAAAGACGATTCATTTGGTAGAAAAATAAGCCAATCAACATCACTAATGGATGTTTATATATAACCATCGTATCTAAGGATATTAGTCATGATCACATCGATCATATTGACTATTAGGTTTGGGTATAATCACACCATTTTGAACAGGGGATCATAAAGATCACTACTATCCTTGTCTTACCGACATTAAATAAAGTATAGCCCGTAGGCATTTCATCACGAGGGATGTTAATATTATGATCATCATACCGATGATACTAGTCAGGATCGCAATGATAGTATAGACTATGGGATTTGAGTATAGCTCACCCCCTTGGGCAAGAATCACAAAAGATTACCATTGCCTTGTCTCAATTGGATAATATAATATAGCCCTTAGGCAAAACATCATTAAGGATGTTAAAATTTTTAATCATCGTATTGATGATTTTCGTCATGATGGCATTGATCATATAGACTATTAGGCTCGAGCATAGCTCACTACCTTGGACAGGGATCACACTGTTTTTGTCACACATGGACGATATAATATGGCCCATAGGCGAAACATCTCTAATGGATATTTATAATAGGTTCATCCTATTAGATGATATAAGTCATGATTGCATTAATCATATTGACTATTTTGGCTTGAGCATAGCACACCACCTCAGACAAGGAATCATAAAGATAACAATGTCAATGTCTCAAATGGACAATATATTATAGCCCGTAGGTAAAACATCACTAAAGGATGTTTATTAATATTATCATCGTTTTAGATGATATTAGTCATGATCGCATTGATCATATAGACTATTATGTTTGGACATAGTCCAAAATTTTAGACAGGAGGTCAAAGACCATCACTGTCGTTGTCTTATCGGACAACAAGTTTAGCCCGTAGGCTCTTCATCACTCACGGATGTTTATAGTATGATCATCTTATAAGATGATATAAGCCATGATTTCTAGATCATAAGGCTAGATAAGGGAATTGGAAGAATCCAATATAAGGATGATTGTTGTGATTTTCTCGGATCACATTTCTCAAGAGTGCTAACACGTTCTTAAGTGTTAACAAGGATCTGAATCCCTTGAGTAGGTTTCACCATCTTCGCCGCGTAGGCTAGGTTTCACCTTTAAGATTCTTTTTAAAATGCATACTGATAGGGAAGGAAGGATATTTATTTCATTCAGGATTTTTATCATAAATCCTAATTCATAAGTTAATAATAGCACAAATGGCCTAGCCGCGTAGACGAGTTTAATTTATAAGCCACGATTTCGGAGAATCGAGGCATTAAGGTTTGAATCAAAGCTCATTACCTTTTCTTGACAGGGAGTTGTAGGCTACCACTGTCTTTAGTCTCAGAGGACATTAACTATAGCCCGTAGGCACTTCCCTTCTAAGGGATGTTTATTACGGAATTGCCCCTTTGGGAAATTCATTAACCATGGTAAACAAAGACCATATTTGGTTAATTTATTAATCATATATATTTAGGATTTCTATTATAATTTATCCTAATTATAAAACATTAACAGTTTTATTTGTGGCACCCATTGGCCTGGTCACATGGACATTTTTAATTTATAAGCCATGATTTCAGAGAATCAAGGCCTTTAAGTATATTAGCACAACAGGCTTAGTCACAAGGACATGTATAAATTATAAGCTAGGATTTCAGAGAATCAAAGCCTTGAGGTTTGAACCTAGTTCATTACCTTTTTCTGACAGGGAGTCATAGCTACCACTGTATTTTGGCTCATGTAGAAATGAGCAAGGCCCGTAGGCACTATATTACCACGTATGGTTAAAATATGATCATCTTAATTGATGATGTAAACCCAGGATTCAGAGATCATTAAACTGGGTTAGGAATCTTTTGAAGAATCCTATATAAAAATGACGTGTGTGATTTTTAAATGAATCACATCTGCCGGGAGTGTTAACATGTTTTAAGATGTTAACAGGGATTTGAATCTTTTAAACAGGTCTTACCATCTTGGCCCGGTCTTATAATTGACCCTCAGGCTAGGTTTCACTCTTAAGATTCTTAATTTATGATTTGAATCTTTTTAACAGGTCTTACCATCTTGGCCCGGTCTTATAGTTGACCCGAAGGCTAGGTTTCACACTTAAGATTCTTAATTTATAATTAACGCAGAACAATTTTAAATTGAGGTGTTAATATGGATCTGAATCTAATTATGGAACTACCATCTTGGCCGGTCTTAATATGACCCAAAGCTAGGTCTTGTCCTTTTTAGATTTTGCCATTTTATTATAATGGTAGATCTTGCAAAAGGAAATGTTATTTTCCATTTATTTAATATTCTTGTTTAGAATGAAAGTTTAAACTTAATCATTCCACTATATAAAAATAAAAGTATAAAGTTGCCCTAAGCGGGACTTGAAAGGAATAATGTTGTCCTCGAATGGACTAAAAAGATAAATATGTCCTTATAAGGACTATTGAGGGAACGATTTTCAGCAAAGGAGTTTCTTCTTTATTCAATTCCTGAATGCTTTCTCCTTGGTTGCACGTCTCATCTTGGTCGCTATACGAAGCTTAGCATTTCAAGGCTCCGGGTGTGGAGAATCCCTAGTTCAGCTTCCTCGCTTGGCGACGTATCCAATAATAATAATAAAAATTGGAAGCAAAAATTTCCATATTAGGATTAAGATTATTCCTATGTTAAGTCTAGACTCAGAAGTTTAGATTGTGCAATTGTGTAACTGAGATTAAACACAAAAAGGCTAGTGTTTAATTCACTCAGTGTTGGCTCTGATACCAACCTGTCACACCCCGATTTCCACATGTCACCGGTGGGCCCGGTGGGGGAGTGTCGTGACGTGGTTGGCAACGTAATAGTCAAACAACACAATATTATTATGCACAGCGGAAGCAAATTTAAAATAAGATA
The DNA here is from genome assembly GCA_030545235.1 of Helianthus tuberosus. Classification (NCBI taxonomy): domain Eukaryota; kingdom Viridiplantae; phylum Streptophyta; class Magnoliopsida; order Asterales; family Asteraceae; genus Helianthus; species Helianthus tuberosus. Next base: position 40,929 of record JARYGA010035274.1, on the reverse strand, counting down.
CAACCGAATTTAATATTGTTTATCAATGTAACAACATCCGGAAGTTTATCCACAGTAGGATCGAAACAAAATAATATTTATGGTTCAACAGACTTCTGGCATCCTAAGCTTGCGAGACTTTTTATTGATGCTTAGGAGACAATCCAGCCAATTTCGTTTAGTACCTGCATTCAGTCTTTTTGGGAAAATACGTCAGTTTACACTGGTAAATACAATCAACTGACTCATTTTGGAAAATGAGTGAAAATTGGTTTGGATGCACGTGGCATAAACATTTTTATTTAACTTGGGAGAATTATTTAATATTATAATCTTGTGAACGAATTACATGTCACTTATGCGTTCAGTAGCCCGGATCTAGTCCGGGTTAAAGATCAATAGACACATCACAATAATGAGTTATACACCGACAGGTGTACGCCTACACCCCGTGCTCAGGTCGTGGCCATCTCGTAAGATAATGCCGAGGATATCCGTGACATGGTTATTAACCCCCCAAAGGCTGTAAAGTAAACAAGACTGTTTAAACGAGCCGATCAAATTATTCAACTACCCACTAAGCGTGGAGATTTGATGCCCGATCAAGCGGTATGCTATATACCGTAACCCAAGCCCGTATAGGGAAAATAAGTTAAAAGTATTTACCTGAGCAAGTATTAATCACAACAAGCAAAATGCACGTAGCTTTTACTGGTTCTCCTAATCTGGAACGAAGGTTTATAATAACCAATTAGAATTTTAACGGGTCTTTTATTAAGCGTAAGCTTAGACCGGCTAGTTTCAAGATACGGTTCGTACGCACGATTAAGCGAAGACCGGATAGAATGTGATTCAGACCCGACAAGTTTTAAGACTTGTTTAATAGGGGTTTATTATTCACATTCTGGATTTTGAGATAAAACCGTTAAGGTTTGACCCGTTTCGGCTAATTTATGTAAACTTGTTACATAAACCGAACCGTACGCGTAATAAGCGTGACGGGTAGTCATGAGAGCTATATACAGGTTTCCTAAGTTAATTATGTCTCAAATATGTTGTGACATCAGTAAGGTGTCTTTCGTTATGCCCGAAACGTGTTTAGACACAAACTAGGCCCCGTAGGGGTATTTTGGTCATTTAAAAGTTTATAAAAGAGTTTAAGTGACAACCTGAGTTACAGGTCTGATGTAATCAGCAAATATACTCAATTTGCTAAGTTATATCAGTAGGTTAAAGCATGTATGTGAAACTTATCATTTTTAACCAAACTAGGCCCCGTAGGGGTATTTTGGTAATTTCACATAAGCCGAAAAGCTCAAAACTGAAGTCTGAGTTTATCAACCTTTGCTTACTGTTAAAATATTGTAATTTGCCTCTTATATCAGTAGGTATCAACCCGGGTATGTCCAATATGATTTTAAAACATACTATGCGCTAAAAACGCTAAATAAGGCGATTAAAGGCCATTACCGGGTTCGATACTTAAATCTGATATTTTTATATTTCCAGAAGGCTTAACATAATTTATTTATCATAACTAATCAGTGGCAAAAGGTTTGGGGTCGTTTAGATATGTAAAACTCATTTTATGGCCCGTAAGGGCAAAACCGACAATTACCGGATTAAGCCTACGACTACGAGTTATGCTCAGCCTAAAATTAATTAAAAATCTTTAAAAATCCTAAAATAATATATTACATCAGTGGGTAAAATATTTGATACCAAAAAGTATGTTTAACTAGGCCATACGCTAATTACGTCATTTTATTAACATAAAGCATTAGTTTTACGATAATGAGCATAACTCTTAATCTACAAGTCAAACTGATGTCAAACTTTGCATACAAGTCTATATATCAGTAACTAAGGTTTCTACACTTTTACATTTTCATAAATCACGTTCTAAGGTAATAAGGGCATAACGGTCAACATATGAGCAATTAACGGAAACATGCATATTAATTGGATAACTAATGAACCAAGTTGCATAATCACAGAGGGTTGTTCTAACGTGTAACCTAATCCAATTAAAGCTCTGATGCATTTCTAAAACATGCCTAAACGGGTCAGAACTGAAAGTCAAAGTGAAAGTCAAACTATGTGACTTTCGGTTTCGAACCGGGTCTAAACAGGAAATAGTCGGGTTGAACATGTTTAGACATGTTCTTACACTAATTACTAAGTTATAACAATAATCAAACAGGTTGTATATGTTTAGACATGTGACTTTCGGTTCCGAACCGGGTCTAAACAGGAAATAGTCGGGTTGAACATGTTTAGACATGTTCTTACACTAATTACTAAGTTATAACAATAATCAAACAGGTTGTATATGTTCTAGATAGCTAATCATGCATAAATTGCGATTTAAGAATTCTGTTGACTTTTTAAGTACATGTTTGACTCGACATTTGAACTAGTTAGAGTGGTGATCAGGGGAAACCCTTTTGGGGTCTTATTACCCACATAAATACCAACTTATAACTACTTTTAATTCGAGATATGACTGAGCCATTATTGACTAATCTCGAAGTCAAACCGTAATTACGACGGTTTGACTTCTAGCTAATTAACTAAGCTAAAAGTAATTAGAGAAGGTTAGGCAACTTACAAAGGTCCTAAGCTTGATTAGAGAACTCTTGAAAGCAGGTTGGAGCTCCAGGAATGATCAGAATGTTGAAGAATTGGTGTGAGGAATGTTTGTGACTTGAATGCCCTTTTATAGTGGTTTCAATCACCACAAAACATTGACAAACAAGTCTACCAGGTAACCACAACCATCCAACATGTGTCCTAGATGTTTAAGGGGGTGCCTAGGGGTCAAGAGGAATGTGGAAATTCGGTTAAAGACGCGCATAAACGCAATGGCAGACAACAGCAACATTTTACGGAACTGGGCATCCCTCGCGTGGCGCGAGGGACCCCTCGCGTGGCGCGACGACCTGCAAATCCAGCATTCTTTATCTTTTGCGATTTGGTCCTTGGCTCTTCAAAACTCGATTAGGCACTCGTTTTCTTGCTTTGTAAACCCTCTTGACTGATCTATAAATGCTATAAAACATATACCCACTTTGCCAAGTCCCCGGGTAACTTTATTGTCACCCGAAAAGTCCTAACTTTCAACGTTTACGCTTTAACACTTCGCACACGAATTTGATCATAACTTTCTCATACGTTAACGAAACTTTATGAAATTTTTATGGTGCATTCTCATGAGCATAATTAATATTTACAAAGCTTCGGGTTTGCCAAAAGGTCACTCAGAGGTATAATTTAAACATGTTGACACATTTGGTCCCTGTAGTTTGAAATCTCTCACTTTTAGCTTCGTATGATCCATGATTTATTCGTTTGAAGGTATGAGCATCGTGTAGGGTTAATGTACATTATATTTATTCACAGTTGACACTTAGAATACATATATTCACATACTTTCCATGTTTGTCAACTTTAGTCCTTCTATAATATTTCTTTCACACGTTTAAACATTTGACACGTGTCTACACATTATAGGACGTGAATTTTCGAGGTGTTACAAAGTCCCTCCTTTTTATATCGACTTAATCACCGGGCCAATGGCGAGCGGGTCATTAGTTAGATAGCGCTATTTAGGTCTGACAAGCCTCACACCGTGCCGCAGAGGACGGGCGTGAACTAATGGATCTGGGCACGTCAATGATGATAGACATTGACGCTAAGGGCACATAAACATGACTAAAGTCAGTGGTCGATATGGTAACGAGTCTAGTATATACATGGTTTAGCCCCCACGGCCGAAGAGCCAGATAATTGAACATGGGGTAGCCCCCATGGCTGGATTGCCAGAATAAACGGGAATAAACTAAACACGTTTTCAACCATGGGGTAACCCCCACGGCAGGGATGCCAGTTAAAGAAAACTGTTTTTGGAACAACTTAAAACAAACACCCAACTGCGAACTCGCTCAACTTTGTTGTTGACTCGTTACTACATGCTTTGCAGGTCAGTAGGTTTTGAAGGAGCTTGCAGGGGGAAGATTCGTTGTGGAGCATGGACATTGAGTGTTCATGATAAACTTAAATACTCTGAATTTACTATTTGGGTTTTGAACTATTTGCTTCCGCTGATAACTTAGTCTTATTGTTTTTGGACACCAATTATATTGTGTGGTTGAACTTTTGATTTCTTTACTTTATTGTTCAATATGATTGGTGGCTTGATCCTGGTCAGTCACGCCTCCAAGCGGTGATACCCCGCAGGTGGATTTTGGGGGTGTGACATTTGATGCCTTCAACTGCTAAAGAGATCGACGTGCCTCTCCCATTGAAAACTTTTTCGTTCCGACATTTCCAAATCTTCCAAAAAGTCTTCAAGAAAACCGCTTGAATGATGAGCCTTAATTTTTTTGGCCAACCCAATCTATAGCCAAGAAGGAGAATCTGCTTCACCGATTCAAAAGCTCCTGGAGCCGCCGCCTTCAACCAAAAAAACACATTCTGCCAGACCGCTTTGGCGAACCAACATTCAGCAAGAAGATGGTCCACGATCTCATCATCGGAATAACATAAAGGACATTTCCCGTCCCCGAACGAAACCCCTCTAGCCGCAAGAGCCATAGCTGTCGGAATCTTTCCGCCTATGGCCCTCCAGACAAAACAGTTCACCTTCGGGACAGCATACTTATTCCATCTGAAAAAGCATTGTTGCTGCTGAACCTGCACCGGACTGCTCAATTCGGACCGCACAATTTTGACCGAAAAAACCGTCCTCCCATTTATCGAATTCCACAACCATCTATCCCCGCCTGCTTTCTGCCCGTGACCAGCCAGCAGGATCTGAAGTTGCTGCAGCTCCGCCTCTTCGGACGACGAAAGAGACCTTTTCTTCCACTTTTCAGCCCATGACACAGCCCCGTTTGATGGTCCCATCCAATCCGAAAGCTTAGATTTTTTAGACTTAGCTAAAGCATACAACTCTGGGAACCTGTTTTTTAACCTGACGTCGCTCGACCAGCAATCCTCCCAGAACAGAACTGAGTTCCCACTCCTTACGTCGCACATAATTTTTTATTCAGATCGATGCCCACCCCTATGAAATCCTTGCTGACTGCTCCTATGGCCTTCCAAACCCCCCTGATAGATTGGTTAACCGGAATAAGATCCCCACCTCTACCGGAACCATGAAAAGCCGAGACTACCTTGGCCCATAACTGCTCGTTTTAGTGCTTAAATCGCCACCACCACTTGGCTAAGAGACCCAAGTTCTTGTCTTTAATCCCACCCACCCCCAGTCCACCCCCTTTTTTACTAGCCAAAATTTTTCCCACGCTACCCAACGAATCTTCCTGGCCAAACCAGCCCCCCCCCCCCAACCATAGGAACCTTCTGCGAATCCCTTCCAAAGTGTTTACAACCGCTTTCGAAGCTTTGAATAGGGATAAATAATAGTTAGGTAACAACCCCAACACTGACTTTATGAGGACAATTCTACCAGCAAATGACAACGACCTAGCTTTCCAAGAAGAGAGCTTGGAATTGAAGATATCGACAAGGGGTTTCCAACTGGACACTCGGTTCATACTCCCTCCAACTGGCAGCCTAAGATAATTAAACGGAAAATCCCCCTTCCGGCAATTAACAATGGAAGCCATATCCAACACTTCCTCCCCCGACACACCTACCCCAAAGACCCTACTTTTGGATAGATTCACCTAGAGACCCGAAGCCAGCTGGAAACATCTTAGGATCCTATTTAGGTTCCTAAAATTGGACTCCGACCATTCCTCAAAAAATAGAGCGTCGTCGGCATAAAAAGGTGAGATAAACACGGCCCCTCGTTCGGAAGACTCACCCCTTTCAAAGAGCCATGATGAACCGCTTTAGACATCAAAGTATGTAAGGCTTCCATAACCATAGTGAAAAGGAAAGGGGAGAGAGGGTCCCCTTGTCTCAAACCCCTATGGAGATCAAACTCTCTAGTAGTAGTGGGAGACCCGTTAACCAGAATGGAAGCACGACCCGTAAAGAGGATCCCCATAATCCAATTATTCCATTTGGGCGGGAACCCCATGTGGTGCATAACATTCACCAAGAAACCCCAAGACACACAATCGTATGCTTTGGCGAAATCCACTTTAAAGAGTAAAAGTTTTCTCTTCGCTTTCTTAGCCCAAGCGACCACCTCGTTAGTAATAAGGGGACCGTCTAGGATGTTTCTGTCCTTGAGTTTATCTAACATTTAATTTGTATATTGATTATCAAAAGAACTATTCTCTGTTTAGTGGAAACAAATAGACCGTTGAATAGATTAGTCAAGGTACGAACCACGATTACCGAAGATAAAGTCAAGACTCAGTCATGTTTATTTATTACAACTTTTTTCAAATGATTACGATGTATATCTCTATAAAAATGATTTGTATGTATAGTCATAGAGTGGTTTCCCTTTTTCTAGAAATAAAAGTATATCTTCAAATTTGGTTGGCTATTTGAGGGGAGGGGGCACTCCTTTCATATATACCCTAAACCCCTTCAATCGTCATGCATTGTCACGTCATTTTTATCATAAATTATCCTAACATCATAAAATACTAGTAGAACTTATTTCAACTACTCTAGAATCAAAGGTCCCACCCTTTAATTACTCTACCCACCAATCTTACACAACCATTCTTCGGTGACACATAGCCGCCCAGCCTTCCCGCAAAGATGGCAGCGGTGTACCGATTAGGGTACATGCCCGCAAACCCTTACCCAAAGGGCGCCCCCTCCACCCTTAAAAGAGTAATTCTTCTATGACGAACGAATTTCTTTATGTTGTAAAAACCACCTCTCTCGGTATTTATTTTGCATTTGTTGGATCACACATCACACAAATACAAATCTCCTTTAGCTAACTTTGACCTAAGTGCTTGAAAATTGAATTGCCAGCCAACTAGCCAACTAAAACAGGTCATGGTTGAGCTAACTTGTTTAGACAGTTTTATTAAAAGGTCTAACCCTTTTGCGATCCATTTAAGCCAATTTTACAACCCATCAACGAGTTTAACACATTTACAACTTGATTAGAGACTCATTTACGATACATCTTCATGATACACGATTTTAGGTTTCTTCTGGTTAGGGTTATGTCTTTGAAACAAATAAATGAGTAGTGTATGTTCGGGTTCAACAATTCAACTCGTCAACCTGCCAACCCAACACGATTGACGCGCTTAAATAAAGATGCATTCTCTTGGTACACACGTTGAATTTAATTTTGTTAAGCACAAATGCTCAACCATACCTTTGCTATTCTTTATTTGTTTATTTCATTTGTAATACATATCTAGACGAGTTATACTTATTTATTCCTTTTCACATTGTATTATTAATTATATTATGGACGGATAATCTTGAAATTTTACGACGTCGAACATGTGAAAAGCCCCCCTTAAATAGAGTAAATAAGTTTCCTAGTAGAAGAATAATTTTATTGCTTGTGATCAAAACAACGTAAATCTAGCTTCCATAATACATGAGACTGCACTATGTGCTACTTGCTACTGCATGCTGATCGATATCAATATATTAGTATCATTACATATCATATATGTTCTTTATTAACTAGAAGCGGAGCAAAGAGTCCTTATCAGGCCACTAGAACCAGTAAGGGGTTCAATTTCACTCATCCTAACCATGGCAGCCGCGAAATCAGAATCAAATGTCGAAGGATTGTCGATGTACTCAGTCACAATGCTATCGGTTGAGTCTCCACTGAAGAGTACCTGGTCCGACGCAAGAAGACCTCTTCTATCTCTTAGGTTCCTGTAGTAGTTGTTGTCAAATGTATTTGGTGTCACTAAATCAAGTGGCTCCAAGTTACCATTCCCATCGGGTGCATTCGCTGGGCAGTTGCTCCTAAGGTTGTTAGCGAAAGTAGCATCTATGTCCGAGGCATTGTTGTATATCCGTGCTCTAAACGTAACACATCGTGCCTGCCCAATTGTGTGAGACCCTGAAGGACAACAATTATTGTTCATGTTTCATCAATGGGAAAATATAGATTATATGGTGACTAAGGCGGACAAGTAAGAAAAATTTAGTGGATCTAACCCGATAAAGCAACCATGTCTCTTGGGCTGAGATTCTTTCGACGAAAGTTATCAAGGAGTTGAGTTAGATCCATATTTCCTCTTGGGAGATTATTAGCCGCCTCATCGGCAGTTGCTGAAGATGGAGAATCTCTTCTTCCAAGTCTTACCGACCATGACGGACCCCCCACCTACATATTGTAATTGTTAGCTTAGTTTATTATCTATTATAGGTATTGTTATATAAACTATCATGTATCTTTAAGTTGGTTTATTAGTTATTATTCTAGAGTATAAGGATAGTTATTCACGTTTTATTATTTTCTCATTATGAGTTAATTATGTTACACCTCTATATAAAAAGAGGTGGATCATGGTTGATTAATACTGGTACATGAGGATTCTTTAGGTACACAACCTTAATTTACCAGTGAAATAATTTTATGAACCTATATTTTATATCTAACTGGTATAGTGCTGTAGTTTTGTTATTACCTCCACGGAAGCATCGCGTGCTGCAACAGCCAGTATATCTGCACACGACACGACTCCAGGGCATACGCCCTCGACAGCAGCTTTAACATCATCTATAATATCATAGCCCAACACACCATTATTAGCAGGTGCTGACTTCTCACTTCCTTCTAGCAAAAGGGATGCATCACAACCCTGCAGAATCAAACAGATTACTTTAATTACATATGCATGTTTTTATTTCTAATTTTTTTTAAAACAAACACCATGGTATAAAAAGATAATAACCTGAACGAAACAGTCGTGAAAATGAAGGCGAATGAGTAAGGCTGCATTGCGACGACTCCTCGACACCGCAGCACTAACAGAAGTTTGAATAGTTGAAAGGGCATTAGGGCATGTGTTATCATAAAAGGTGGTAGACAACTGAGCTTTGCATGGCATGTAGTTCAATGATAAAAGTAAAACTAGTATAGGAACCAATATAGTTCCCATAGACTTATGATAACCCATATGATTGAAGAGAAATGTAAAGCTTTAGCCTCTTGCTTTTGACAATAGGAAGCTAGCTAGATTTGATGTAAGAACAGTCACCTACTGATTGCTATATATACACATACTGTGTGTTAATTGTTGAATGAGTCTTGATGACTAAGCATGTACGTCCAATGCTTGATTTTTAGTTATGAACATGCATGAGAAGAAAAGTATTTGCTCGTGGCAAGAACAATCAACGCATTTATTAATGCAGAATTTTTGAATAAATCTTTGTGTACTATAAAATATAAGTTTTGGTCGTCCATCAACTGCCCCATGCATGCAATAATCAACACTTTCATTTAAATATAAATGTTAGTGTACTTTAAAATATAAGTTTTGGTCGTCCATCAACTGCCCCATGCATGCAATAATCAACACTTTCATTTAAATATATATAACTGATATATACGACCCGATATTATTGTATCGGATGATTAGATCAAATCACAAGTGGATGATACATATATGGCTGCCATTATTGAAAAATCAATACATTAGGTGTGATTCTTGTGACTATTCCAGCTACTTGGCCCATAATAAAGAAAGGTTTGGGCGTATCTCATTTAATGCACGAGATTGCAATTTCCAGCCATACAAAATAGTTGGATTGTCAAATGCGCACGAAATTGAATTATTTCAGAATTAAGTCCAAAAACTACACAAAATCTCTGAAAATATGGGCTATAATCATTGGATAAGTTCACTGTGCACTACAAGTATTAAAATTAGTGACTCTGATCTAAATAAATTGACCCTCTTTAAACAGTTATTTTAGTCATTTTCTACACAAATAGAGAAGGGTGGTACAGTTCCATATCATCTTAATTCTATGCCTCAAAAAGAGAAGGCATAATTTAAAGTCGTAAAAGTCCAATTAATTATGAGAATTTAGTTAGACATAGGGAATCTAGTTAGGCATGATTTTAGAATTATTTTTGAATAAATAAAATTCTTTTACAGAGATCAGAAAAGTGAAATTCCAAAAACAAAATCTAAAAAAAAAAACAAAATTCAAAAGATGTCCTTGGCGGAGCTACATACACAAGTTCGGTGTCAACCGCTATCAATTTTTTTTCGTGTTTCATATAGAATGTATAATAGTTAAATTCACACGACACCAATCTTTTTTTACGAGTGACGTCATTGATTTTATGAAAAAGAAATTTGTCCGAGGCCATATTCATTGCTTTTATGAGAAAATTATATATATACATAAAAAATACATGTAAATGTTTTACCAAATTAAAATTATAGTTTAGTGATTAAGCTTAATTTCTTACTTTCAATTCAAATATAACCCATTTTATAAGGAACTAATTAAATTAAAGCCCATTTTCTTTATTTATCCAATTCCCCAATTATTAACCTAATGTAAAACATAAAAATAAAAACACCCAACTATTAGCAATTGACTATCGACTACCGAAGACCGGAGTCAAGCAAACGAGGGTTGATTAAACATTTAAACAAGCGCTAGTTGAACGAGGGTCGAAATTCAACAAGAAATCTAGAGATTAGTTGATTAAAGCTTAAAACATGAGTAAAAGTTGGTTTATTTCTATCTTATTTTTTATTATTCATGAAGCTTGAAGTTGAAATTAGATTTGCTTATGTGATCATACACTTGGTTGTAATTAGATTTCTTTATGTGTGACTGTAGACTTGATTAAAGTTATTGATTTTTCTTACTAGTTGATGGTTTAGCTAGTTTTTTAAGGAGGCTAGGTGTTGCATTTTATTATATGACCCGTCCCGGTCCAAAAACTTTGATACCAGGTTGTCATAATTTCGATCACCGAAAAAATAACACCGTGGAAAACTACTCCTGGCTCCGTCATTGCCAGCGATAGCCGACGAGTGCCCAACAAAAGGGAAAAGTTATGGCTTTCTAAACTGCAACGAATAAATTAAAATAAATGAAATTTACATTGTTGGTCGAATTACCTACTTAGGTCCTACTTTCACCAATGCATTATTACGTAGCTGAAAGTTCTTTTGCAGTGACTGTAAACCCGTTTTATAAAAAGTATTTGACAAAAATAGCTGTAAACAGCTGAAAACCGGAATAACATAATTACTTTATTAGGTTAATAGTTGGTCATCACGCTAGTATGAATTTCTAAATAGATTTTAATCTAGAGTAAACTGCCATTTTGGTCCCTGTGGTTTGGGCACTTTTGCCATTTTAGTCCAAATATCAAACTTTTTACATCTGGGTCCCTGTGGTTTGCATTTTGTTGTCATTTTAGTCCAAAATTCAAAAACCCCATTTTTTGACTGTTGCAACTTCCTATTTTGTCTTTTAGTTCAGGGGCATTTTGGTCATTTTGATTTTCATTTAACATTTTCTTCCCCAAATAAATCATCACCATCCCCAAATAAAACCCTAACTGACTCTCTCTCTCTCTTCTCTCTCTCTCTTCTCTCTATAAATCGATCAGTTAACTGAGACCTAAATCGAACATCATCATCATCATCCCCAAATCGATCAGTTGACACAGAGAGCAGACTGTGACCACCGGCGTCGTCCCACCTGAGCACCACCACATAATCCGGCGTCGTCCCACCTGAGCACCACTCCGGCGTCGTCCCTACCGAAACTCAGATCCACCATCGTCATCGTCATCTCTGCGTTCCTCTCTCTCTCTCTCATGTTTCTCTCTCGTTCGGCTATCTCTCTCTCTCTCTCCTGTTTCTCTCTCTCTCTCTTTCTAGTGCATAAAAACCCTAAAGATCACAATGGAGCACTTAATCTGTCTGGATCGTTGAACGCTAGCAACAAGGGTGTGCACAAACCCTCCAAGAATGATAAGGGACGTACCCCCCTTGCAAATCTGAACGTGAATGACCTGGTTCAAGCCAATCTCACCATCAATGTGCAAGAGAAGAGTTCGTCTTCAGCTCCTCCATTGCCGACTGGGATTAATACGACTGCAGTCCAGTCGGAGGCAGGTGAGTACATCTCTGAAGCCGCAGGTACTACAGAAAACCCTATATCCTTTGATGATGCTATTCAAGCAATTAACCAAGGTAAACCCCCCTCTTATCTCTGTTTTACCCCTTCTAAATCGCCCTGTGTGACCAATTTGGTTCCGTCGGATGTTCCGACTCCCACAAAGGTGCTTAATTTTGATTCGGTAGAAATCATGGATAAGGAGGGTTGGGATACTGAAGATGACGACACCACCACGGCCCATGAGTCGCTGATGGTGAACGACAAATCGGCAAAGGTGTACACACTGCTTGATTTTCTTGAAGATGATGTTCTTGATTTTCTGGATTTTCTGGGTTTTGATGATGATGTTTGATGATGTTCTTGAAGATGATGTTATTAATTATTGAAATGTTATAATAAATTAACATGGACCAAAATGCCCCTGCACTAAAGGACAAAATAATCAGTTTTCAACAATCAAAATAGAGGGTTTTTGGATTTTGGACTAAAATGGCAACAAAATGCAAACCACAGGGACCCAGATGTAAAAAGTTTGAGATTTGGACTAAAATGGCAAAAGTGCCCAAATCACAGGGACCAAAATGGCAGTTTACTCTTTAATCTAAAACGATCCAAAACTATTGTGGAGGATCCTAATTATTCGATTTATACAATAATATAACATACATATTTTCAATCTTGAACTCGGATAAAACATAATATATCTATACTTTCTATAAAAGGAGAAATCCCAATGACATAAGAAAAGCTGATGTGTCAGCAGGAGAGGCTGTCCAACAATGTTTTTCTTATGTCATTATTACATCATAAAGCCTAATATATAAATCACTTTAAAATACATTTAATGTTCTATCAAACCACTGTCATGTGTATTCAAATGTTAAATGTCTGGCCCACATTCCAAAGGGCAAACCACTGCCCATCTACAAGAAAGTAGCAGCTGGTTCCTTTGGCAAACGTATACTTAGCAGCAGCAGTTGTTATCTTCCGTAATACTTTTAGATCAGCAGATGTTTAACGCTAATTACCGGGAAATTCAAATTGAAATATGCATGGGAATAAGTAATTAGCAATTAATGCATGTCACTCAGAAACTCCTGTCAATCATCCTTCTTATATAAGGCTTTTCTTCTCATTTCCCGCTTCATATTTCATCACGCTTTCATCTTCTCTGATTTTAAACTTTTAAATTTAATCACAATCCGAATTCTGAATTAGAAGCATGTCAATATCAGTTGACAGTAACAATCTTAGTTTTATTAACGATTTGAATCCTGGGAAAGATATGTGGAACATGAAAGCGAGAATTATTCGAAAATGGAATCAGGGTTACAAGATGGATATCATCTTCATTGATGAAAAGGTAATTTGTATCTCTGCTTTTCCGTTTTATTAGAGAATGTAGTGGTGTATGCTAAGAAGATACTTTTTTTAAATGTTCTTCAGGGTGCTAAGATTCAAGAAGGTATTAAGACTCATCTGATACCTGTTTTTGATGGTCAGCTTCAAGAAGATGCTGTTGTGATTCTGTCCAAATTTGGTGTTGGTGAGAATAAAGATTTATATAAAGTAGTGGTGCGGCCTTATAAAATCAACTTTTATAGATGCACAACTGTTACTCATGTGAGAGATTGGTAAGGTGTTGAGTATGGTTTCAACTTCAGAGCTTATGAAGATATTCTTCAAGGAGAGGCACTAAACGCCTTGAGTGTTGGTAATGTATATTTTTGTAATCATGTCTTGCTTGTATAATATTAGAGAATTTTACTTATATTCTTGTATAATGTGATCATATAGATGTTGCTGGATCTGTGATTTGTTGTGGAGATCTTGAAATCTTTGATCGACCTCCAAAGCAGACTAAGAAGATGAATTTCGATATTGAAGACTTGGAGTAAGTTGTTGTTTACATGTGCAGTCATGTAGTGATCATTGTTTGTATTTAATGATGTTAATAAATAAGATGAAGAATGTTGGTATTTAATGTTGGATCATGGTAATGGTAATAAATGAGATGTATAGTGTTTGTATGTAATGCTGAATCATGGTAATAAATGAGGTCTACAGTTTATTCTTAGTGAATATGATAGTTAATTTATGGCTCATTTGCTACTTTAATAAATGTCATAATTTTCTTTGATTTTCTGTTTTTATTCATTCAATGTTGTTTTGATATGAATATTATTTTCATGTAGGGGTAAGGTTTTGTGGTGTACTGTGTGGAATGATTATGCTCTGCAGATTAAGGACTTCATTTCTAAAATCTCACCTCATGAGCATGTGATGGCTGTTATACAGCATGGAAAGTGTAAGGAATGGAAAGGTATTTTCGTTACTTTCTGCAAATCATAACTATACTGTTTATTTCTGGCAATATAAAGACAGGTATACATTAAATATTTATATACTTTTCCATGTAGGTGAATATACTGTTCAAAGTGATAAGTTTGCAACACGAATTTTTCTGAATGAAGAAATTGATGAAGTTAATGAGCTAAGGAGGAGGTAATTTGTAAATGTAATTTCTCTTGTATATAGATGTTCAAGTCAAATACTTGGTTTCATATTATTTGTATACTAATTCTAATCATTTGTGGTATTCAAAAGACTTATACTGAAGTTTGGACAAGGGAGTGGTTCTACTTATCAAACAATACTATCGTCTCAGAGTGTTTTTCCATTGCATAAAGAATTTGTAACTGATCGTGTGAAGAAACATGTTGATGAGATTAGTGAGATAGAAAAGGTTTCACATCTTTTTATATAGTTTGGTTATTTGTTTGGTTTGTCACCTGCATGTTTTTACAGGAAGTGTCTTGTGTTTTTACAGGAAATGTCTTGTGTTGTGGTTGCGACAATTAAGATTGTGCAAGAAGAGTATGGTTGGTTTTACGCTGCCTGTCGTAAGTGTTTCAAGAAGGTGATGGGTAAAAGTGAATACTTGCAGAATGTTGAAAAGGTTTCAGGTGATATTGTTCGATTGCCTGTGACTTCTTTGGTTTGTCCCAAATATCATAGTGAATGTACATCGATCACCACAAAGTAAGTAATGATGATTATTTAGCGTTATATTTATATAAGTAACACTCTAAGACTGATATTTGAATATATTTTTGTAGTTTACTTAGTTAGTTGTGTATATTTCAGGTTCAAGGTGCAAGTGCGGGTGCAGGATAAGAGTGGTAGTATTTCTTTTGTTATGTTTGATAGAGATGTTCAGAAGCTTCTTGGATTAGCGGCGAGTGACATAAGAGAGAGGCAGGTTAAGGCCAATGATACTGGATTCCCTCATGAGATATTTCGATTGGTTGATAAGAAGGTTGCTTTTAAGATTGATGTTTCAAAGTTCAATCTTAAAAATGACTATCGTGTTTATACTATGCAAAAAACATGTGATGATCCAGTAATAATTGCTGAGTTGGTTAGTGGAGATGGTAATATTGATGAAAATACTGATGAGGTAGCATATAAAATTACTCTTTCAATCTATTTATTTTTCTTTTGAGTTTTAAACACTGGATTCTGCACTTTTTTATATGATATCATATATTATGATCCTTTAGGTTACTCAAGAGGTAGCTGACGTTAAAGATGTTAACCTTTCAGAATCTTCCCAGGTGTCTGCTGAACGAACTTCAAGGGTGAGTATTTATTTTTAAAGTATGTTTAGTATGTTTAAAAAGAGTTTGTTATTTTATTAAATGAGATCAATAGTTGTTTTGTGATCTGTTGCAAGGATGTTGTCTCTGTTACAGCCGACTCTTCAGCCGTTAAAGTTGAAAAGGATTCTGGATCAAGTCCCAATGGAAAGCAGATGGCTCAAGATGCTGATGTTGTCAACGTTGGTGAGCTATCCACTAATGTGAGAAGAACCCGGAAGAAGCTGACTAAGCTTAACAATTAGATGCTTATGAAAAAACAATTCTTATGAGAGATAAGTATAAACCACTTATTTTTGAAGAATCCTTGTGGTTTTTATTTATGTCTGTTAACTGTTGTTTTAACAAACTGTGGTTAAAAGTTTGGTTTGTAAGGGCTACGATGATGAATATGGTATGTAATGTCTACGGTCTGAATATCAAGTAAGGTTAACCTTTTGTTTGTTATATAATATAATATTGTTATTATACATTATATACATTTTTGGTGATATTGATGGACTGGATAAGTAGTAGGGTTGTATATTATTGTTAGATTGATGAATGAAAATTTAATCAATTGGTTAGTTGGAAAACTGCTGGGGTCTGAGATACATTAACATCTGTTAGAGGCTAAGTACTGTTATAGCGTGCTAACATCTGTTAACCCCTAAGCACTGTTAAAGATCTGTTAAAGGCTAAGCACTGTTATAGCGTGCTTCAACAGAGCTTATGAGCTGTTGATCATCATCTGTTAAAGATCTTATATTATAGATCTTCTGTTTAGTTGTGTAATATCTGTTGGTGCACAGCAGAACTTAGGTTCATCATACATTTTGCTTCATCAGCAGAGGTTCTCTTTAGCAGACCTTTGCTTCAGCAGTCTTTGTCTTAACAGACCTTTTGGTTCATCAGCAGAGTTTGTTTGGCACATGAGCTGAGGTTGTTTGGTTTAAGTAACAGACTTTTCTTTCAACAGTGGTTGTCTTCAACAGACGTTTTGGTTTACAAAGTTTAGCGAAACAGATGTTGAGTTTGTCCCTTTGGTAGGAGCAGTTTTTAAAACACTGTTATTTGTAATTATAAGTTGTATACTATTTTATTAATTTTGAGTCTTATATTTCTTTTTGTTGAGTGACCGGGAAATGTAATGGAAAATAGTAATGTTTAGATGCAAAATATAGTAATGTTTAGTTGAAAAATATAAAAAGGTAAAACCACAAAGTTTTGAAAGTATATACTAAGACTACATAACTTCATTCTTAAGTTAGTTTCCAAAGAAGAAATTTGTCCATCAAACATGTCAACTAAAACATAAATTATTAAAGGCTGAAAAGGTGTTCAAAGATCATGTCAACAAACTTCAAAGTGTATTTTATCTCCTCTTACACTTTTTTCTTCGACTATCTCAAACCTCAGCTTTTTCCCCACAGATATCCCGTTTCATTCATGATACGCTGCCAGTTTGTATGCATCACTAGATGGTTGTTGTCGTCAGGTCTTCTAGGATCTCTCCTAACAACCAGCTGTACCAAAAACTTCACATGACCAAATGACAACACAGCTCTATGGTAATCATTTAGCTGGTGTTCTCGGACAAAGTTCCTCGGTATTGCCTGTAAAGGAAAATTCTTTCTTTAGTTATTCATTCAAAACAGCATATACTTTAAGTAATAACAGATAGATCTAAGATTATAAGTAAAATCAACCATATTAAAAGTAGATATGTAAATACCAATCTGTGTGTCTCTAAAACATGGTATTCAAACTGTTTTTTATAATGTGGACGCTTTTTGCGGTGTTGGTGATTGGTACGGCTACAGTGATGTTTTGTCTCCCCGTGAAGTCCAATCCCGTCTTTGTTAAAAACCTTCACAGTGAAGTTAAAGTCGTCTTCAGGAGTACTTCCCATCCATTGAAACAGCAGTTGGCAGCTTTCCTCAATGTCATTTTCGAAGCAAAAAGTTGTCCATCCTGGTCCCATAAAACCAGCAGCTAATCCCTTTTTGTTTTCAGGAGAGAAAACATAATGCACATCAACTTTACTACTCTGCTTTGGTCCATGTACTTTTGCAACCAAGTTATCAATTTTCAATCTCCTATGCGACAACAGCTTCAGCAAATCGTGTGGTAAATGCTATAATTTTCATACATTTCAGAAATGTCATATTAGATTTTATATAGGATACAAAATATAAATTAGAAGTTTTTCTAACAGTCCAAAAGATACACTGGCAATATATAAAAATAAGGTAGCAATTTTTAACCTGCTTGCAGTATGTTTCTTCTTCAGCCTGTATCAAGCAACCATGAACATAATCTCTGTTCGAGCCATCGTTTCTAATCTCTAATCTCCAATCCCTCATTGTTCAAAACATTTATCTCAAATTTTACTTCCTTCAATTTTTTTAAACACAGCTTGTCTATGTTGTTATTTCTATAAGTTTCAACAAACCGAGTCCATTCTGGCCCGTTTATCCTCTTACTTTTATGACCGATGCTCTGTACTGCAATCTTATACTTAAAACCCGTATAATCAACCAACTTTATTACTTTACACTTTCTTGGTAATTGGTTACTCATTATCCTTGGAAGTACCTATGTATATAAAATACACAACATTTAATATATCTTGAATTTTATAAATACAATTTTTAGCATACAATTGTGATTTGAGCTAATTTGTTCTAAGAATATAGCTTACCAATCCCTCATTTAGGTCTGCCAATTCAGAGACGTTGATAATTATCATAAACTCCATCTGAAAGTAAAAAATACAATAACAGTTAACTACTAAAACATAAAATCAATTGTATCTGAAAAGCATTATATTTAAGGTATAAAAAAATATCCAACACTCTGTAGGACCAAACTTATATGTTGTGTACTTCAATATGGTCCCTACAACCAACAATATGAATCTAACACTGTGTAAGATCAAATTTTTATTCTTGTATAATAAAAAAGTATTATATGGCAATAAAGTTTTCAAATATCCATGTTTGTGTCAACTTTAAACTTCAGTTTTTTTCAGCAGACAAGGCTATATTCACTTACAAATCAGACATATGAGTACTATAAACTGATTGCAGAATATTTTATCAAAATTAATATTGATAGAACAAATGTATCAACACTACATGGTAGTTCATACAGTAATTCTAAAACCATTGGTAAAATTTACAACCAAATATTTATGAAACAATAATATTTCAGATTGTTATTTAGATGGAATGAATCAAAATGTAACTAAATAGCTTGATATAAATCTTATTATAAAATAAAGAAAACAAGTTCATATAAGTTTATCTATTTTAATATCAGTAGATTATGATTTTGATGTTTATATAATTTGAAATGAGGAAACTGAAAGGAACATGTCAAAGCATACCTGTAAATACACAAGTGAACAAAAAAAATACCTGTTCTAAAACTTTAAACTTTTGATCGTCAAGTCTGAAGAAGAAGAAGAAACTGTAGAGTTTTTTCGCCGGAGAAGAAGAGATGAGATTGTATTGGGATTGTTGAAAATAAGATATTTATCTATTAACTTGTAATTGTTTATTTATTTAACTTCTAATAATCTTTAATATCGGGATTTAAAAACTATTTTTAATTATATAAATATAAATATATTAAATTAAAAGATAAGTTTTTCGTATTTAACATTTTAAATTTATAGTCAAGCAGTGGTTATTGCTGTGGAAAAATTGCCATGTTTCAATGTAAAAGGGGGTAAAGTATAAATTTTACAAAACTTAATTTCAACCAACCAGTGTAAATGTAACATCTGTATTAACTCCATTTAATATACTTTTCATCTCCATTATTAAATATAAGCTCCAGAAAACATATTCGGAAGTTTTCTCAAATAACTTTCTTATCAAAATCGGCAAGGTTCTATTGAATAATATAGATTACACGTTATAAAATCAAGTATTGTTTCTTTGAATTTATTGTTTGTATTATATATGTTAGATTGATCATTATTTGATGTTATGAGTATGTGTTTGTCACTGACGGCATTTCATATTCTTTGTTGAAGCAAATAATAGTTGCTGTAATCCGGTGTATTTTTATCAGTTAAGTACTGCATTAACTTAAATGAAGTTACTGATAGCATTCTCTGTCACAATTTGTGCATGCATCTTCGTGATGTTGTCTTCTACATTACGCTTGATAAATCAACCATATAATTTTTTTGTTGATGCTCATTTGCTTAACTGTTGTGAGAGATGATGATTTTCGTTTTGTGCTTTGTTTTTATAATACCTTAAGTGTGTGATTATACAAATAGTCCGGTTAATATTTGGTACTTTTGTTTTTTAAGTGCTGATTTAGTTTAAGAGATGTTAGTGATGTCTATTTTATAATGTTGTTTGTCTATGACTTTTGTTGGATGTTGTTCATCTTTATAACTTGTAAGTTTAAATTGTTTATTGCCGATATGAGTCTATCCAATCAAACACCATCCTTTTTACAATTCCTTAATGAAGATGATTTTATATTTTTGGTATGTTTTTTAACTTTCTTGCTACTATTAGGATTCTACGTTAATTTTTGATGTAAGATGTTTGTTAACTACTGTTGCAGAATATACCACTTGATTTTCAGACTCTGTTGTGGGGCAAGGATGTCCCGTATGGGCGAATTGTAGAGTTACTTGATGGTGACAAATCATGGTTAGTACGAGTAAGGAAGAGAGATGATGATTGTATATTTACGGATGGATGGACAAAGTTTGTTAGAGATTGTTGTTTGAAAACGAAAGATGTTGTATTGGTGAAAGTTATTGAACGTTTGTCATTCGTTGTCTCGTGTTTAAAGAAAATGTCTACGAGAACTCTTACATTTCAGTAAATATTATACCTGAAGTTGGCATGACTGTAAGTAACGATATATTATTTTGTTACTTACTATAAACATTTTTTTGTTAGCTCAACAACTTGCTAACATCTGTTTGCCCTTTTAGCGTCTGTTTCCTTATAATATTAACATTTGTTGACTAACATTTAACATCTGTTGACTAAGTCTTTTAACCTCGGTTGACTAACATTTGATATTTAAGATCTGTCCACGTTGCAACCTCTGCTGAACATAATGGATGACAGTTGTTACGAAACCTCTGTTGGATAGCAACAGATGTATGTAATAGTTGATAGCCAAACAGTGCTTAGGTTGTGTGTAAATACTGTAACTACTGTTAACTAACCCTGTTGAGTAATTCTCATTTTAACTTTTGTTGACTAATCTGTTGTAACTCCTGTTCCTCATCAGTTCATATCAAATTTGTAAGTCTGCACTAAATATTCCTTTGCTTCTTCTATAGCTAATTGCGCTGACAAATTTTGGAAACAATTCTATGGTAAAAATTACGAATATGGGATGGCAACTATCTATGTTGGCGAAAGGTTTTGGAATGTGATGATGAAAGGATGGACTGATGGATGCGGATTTACTGATGGATGGTCAAAATTGATTGAAGAAGTTCCCATACCAGTTGAATCTTGGTTGGTTTTCACCATGATTGCATCTAAAACATTTGAGCTTTCCGTTTTCCATTCCGAGACTGGAACTGAGGTTTCCTTCAAGAAAGCTGATGTAGTTGTTTTGGATGATTCAGTTTATGGAGATGATGGGTTTGATTTATTGGCTGCGGTATAAAATTTTGATGATAAAATACATTGTTTGATAACATGACGGTGATAAGTAACTTTTATTATATTATGCTAATAACTTTTGAAATCTCATTTTGTAGGCTAAACACAAACAGCTTCTGGATTCCGGGGAAGTTGTTTTGGATGATGAGGATACTGGAGCTTCGGTTGGTAATTCTAAGCAGTTTACGAGTTTTGAGGATATTTTAAATGTATATATACACATGTAATATTTATATTTTATTATGATTTAAAATATGGTTTCTTATATATGATTCTTCTTATAAATATAGTTTGCTGATGATGGGCTGTTTGATTCAAAGATTGCGCGTCTGGTTGATGAGTCAGATGTTAAAAATGCGGTAAATTTATAATTTTCTACACATATATTTAATTGTATAATAAGTATAAGAAGGTTTTTTTAAATTTTGTTGTAGCCTGAAGATCATTCTGTAAAAATAGCTGATGATGTTAACGATCCTCAACTACAGTCTAAAGATTTTCCTGTTCGTGACATTTCTGCCTCTTCAAGTCTTGTATCTAATGTAAGTGTTTATTAGTTTTATACTATCTATTTTATTATTGTCTCAATATATTGATATTCTTCTGTATGATTGAGTCTTAAACTTCAAAGCTGAGTTGAGAAGATAGTTTGTGTTGATAAAGAAAGTTATAAAATTTCAAGAATTTAGAGTTATTATATTCTAAATTAATTTACTTAGGTTGAAAAGATGCACAAACTTCGTGGCAAGACAATTGTAGAGGATAATGAAGCTGTTGATAGACCGTGTAAAGTTCGAAAGGTTTGTTTAGTATCATCCACTTCAAAATCAGTCTTACACTTCACCACACATGCTGGAGACAGACTTATAAGCTTTTGCAGTCGTTGCTTTGTTTCGTTATTTCAACAATTTCAGTTATATATCAATATTTTATAAAATTCACTATTCAGTTTTCTGTTTTTAGCATCTGCCATCAGATGTATCTTCTGCGTTGGATCTGCATACTGATAATCCTAAGCCTATCAACATCCAGAATCTCAAATGTGAAGTCCAGGAACTGTTTACAACATCTCAAAAAACCAATACTGGATTCAACTACGATGTTGTTGGATGGTCTTCTTATCTGAGATCTTGCAATATTGCTTTTGGTGATGAACTTTCGTTAGAGTTTCACAAGTCTACTCAATTGCTGAAGTTAAAAAAAGTTGTGCATACGGTGACAAAGATAAAGTCCTCTTAGTTTCATGTCATGATTGTTTGTGGTTGTACATTTGGTTCGTTGGTGGTACTAATTTTGCTTCTTAGACATGTTCTATATGTAGTTATGTCTATAAACAGGTTTCATTGTCAATGGGTGGGTGCTACTTTTTTTTAACTGATGATGTATGTCTATAGTTGTCTTTTAGCTATAATAGATAACACTTTTTGGTACAATATCTATACACATATGTATATGTTCAATCAATATATGTTATGCATGGTTTTCTAAGAAACGACCCGTGTTTGCACACAGTGGTTGACTTTAGTCAAATAGAGTTTTAGATACTTCAAACAAATGATACACTCTTTTGAAACCTAAAATATGTTTATTAATCAGAGGTTTGGTTTTTGAAAACAAAGGTTAAATGTCTGTTCACTTTTGGTCAATCAGATGTTTGTTTTTCCTTTTGTAATCTCTGTTTTTGAAACAGAGGTTAGGATTTCAAACAGTGGTATGACAAACATATGTTTGAAACCTCTGTTTGGTTATAAACAGAGTCTTAAGAAACAGTGATTTGGCGAAACAGAGGTTACCCTTTACAAACAGTGGTTGACTTTAGTCAAACAGACTTTTAGATACCTCAAACAAATGAGAAGGTTCTTAAGAAGGAATTCCCAAAAGGCGTTGATATCGTTTATGAATCTGTCGGTGGTGATATGTTTGATATTTGCATGGTTTTCTAAGAAATGACCCGTGTTTGCACACGGGTCTTACCGCTAGTGCTATATAATAAAAGAAACCATTTGAGGGACATTTGTCATCATATTAGGTCATGTCTCTTATGGATAATTATTATTTAGTTTAATCTCTTCTAATTAATTATAGATAACTCTTTTACAAAATGTTATTTAGTTTAATTTCTTATGGATAATTATTATTTACTTTAATCTCTTCTAATTAATTATAGACAACTCCCCTACTAAATATTATTTAGTTTAATCTCTTCTATTTAACTATAGATCATTATTATTTAGTTTAAATTTAATGTATACTTCTCATTGTAATATTATTTATTTGATTTTCTATATCATATTATCTTCACTAGTATTAATCCCCCGCGTTGCGGTTGCCATAAAACTGTGTTAAGTAGTAGCAATACTATACCATTATCTGCGACTACCAACACCGGAAAAGCTCGCAAAAACACAATCAATAAAAACGGGAAAAAAATAACGCCGAGCGAAAAGCAGACGTAAAATCTTTGAATCACGCATGCTCGTTGCTGAAAAAGTAAACCGAAACGTAAAACATAGAAAAAATAACTAAGACCATCCAGGACCCGCGTGTTTGACGAACTTGTCAAACGCAGAAAAATAGATGTGACGTGACGGGCCAGTCAGACGGGAAAAAAATATACGAAAAAATGTTGAACCCCACACGCACGTTGCGGTGCGTTAACTCACAAAATTTGGAACGAAACGAAAAACTTGGGAAAGATGAAAAGTATGGTGGACCAAAATTGAAAATATTAAAGAGTTGGGATTAAATTGCAAAAGATGAAAAACTTTCGGTTAAAAGTAAAAAAAAAACAAAGGGTCTAAATTACAAAATTAAAGTTATTTATTAATTTTAGATAAAGATAATGATAAAAATAAGTGATATTTATATACTGGTTATTAATTAATGTTAATATTAAAAGAAATTTATTAAATAAATATAAATAAAATTTATAAGGTTGAAGGAGAGAATGTCATGTGTCATTATTTGGAGTCTTTTATTATAAGTTAGATTAGATTGTTTATATTACCTAACGTGTTATGTAACAGCTATAATTTTTAGTTTTCTTTTATCCCAACTATTCAATCATATATTTTTTTTCTATCTTATATTAACTAAATAAAAAAATATTAAATTTTATCCTACTTTAAATGTCGAAAAAAATACTTCTGTTTTTCTACTAAAATATTATCCTTAAAATTAAATTGTTAAAGTTGGCGTCCTGGAGATGACGATGGGGAAGGGACGAAGCAGTGGGGGCGGTGTGGACGTGCCTCCATGGGGCTCGACGGCCCTCCGTCGTCCGCACACCGCATAGCCTAAGAGTCCGGCTTCCATCGAGTTTTCGTTCAAGCTCCGTCACTGGTGAAATATATGAATCGAGTTTTCGTTCAAGCTCCGTCACTGGTGAAATATATGTTTGTGAAAAGGGAAGATGATTTAGGGAAAAAAAGAGATTTTAAACCTTTTTAACTGTGATACCATAGAAGAAGGTTTGTATATTTATATATATCCTCAAACAAACAATGTTCATTTGTATATACAGAGAGGCTAATGACACTATAGTACACAACCCTTCTGTGTTTAATCCTAACTAGGTTTAAAGAAGTTCGCCGCGCTGCGGCGAATTTCTTTTGTTATTTAGTCTGTGTTTACATGTGTTTTGAAATCACTACGAGCATGTTGCGAACGGAACTGTTGACAAGAATAAAAAGAAAATGTAGAAAAAACACTAAAAGATAACCGAAAGAAAATCAACCAAAAACGTTGTATGGTAACGATGTTGGTCGTATGAAACCCGTGGTCAGAGATGAGCAAATTTTTCTCGGTACCGATACCAAATTTGCCGAACCGAAAGATCTTAAGTACCAATTCGGTACCGACTTTTGGCATTCCTGGTACCGGTTCACTACCGTTTTTTACCTTTATATACTGGTACCGTAACCGGTATTTTCGGTATCAGTACCGATTCTGTATCGGTTGGCACCGAGCTCATCCCTACCCCTGAAACTAAAAAAAGAAAAAATTAAAAGTTGAAGAAAATCAACAAAAAAAAGTTGTACGATACCGTTGTTCGTACGGTAACCATGATCAGGGATGAGCAAATGGTACCGGGTAGCAGAACTGAATTTCCCGAACCAAAAGATTTCCAATATCAATTCGGCACCAACTTTTGACGTTTTCTGTATTAGTGCCGGAATTTACCTTCATGCACTGATACCGAACAGGGTCGTCCCGGTATTTTCGATACCAATACTGGTTCGATACCGGTTGACACTAAGCTTATCCCAACTCATGATATGAAAACAAAAGATTAAAGTTAAAAAGTAAAGAAAATAACTATTATTATAATATTAAAATAATAAAAGTATTAAAAAACCATATATTATTATAATATTAAAATCAGTATTCATTTCATTTCCTTTATTAATATATAGTAATAATAATAATAATATACAGTAATAATAATAACTAGTTGTAAAACCCGTGTGAACACACGGGTAGGTTTAATAACGATCGAAATCAAATACTAAAAAACAGATTATAATATATCATTTAAATTGTTTGTGTTTAGTTACATATGTTTATAAACCAATGTTAAAGACAGTATGTGTTAGGACATAAAAATTTTATTACTATGATACGAAAAAATTATTAGTTCAGGTTTAAGTAATTGATAATATGTTGCCTAAAATGAAAGCATGACCTAATTTTATGTTATCTAATAATTTAAACATGACCTTAATTTTTTTTGACACATTGTTAGTGTACAATTCAGTAAACGCCTAATAATCAATCGATAACTAACCTTATTGTATTCCTGAAAATCAATTTAAATTATTAAATACTCAAATATACTTCTGTTTTCTAATAATGTCAACGATGTATCAAATTTAACATATAGATTATTATGTTTTTAAAACTATATAATATATTTGGTTAAACAGGTTTGGGTAATTAGACAAGTAAAATCTAACTCATACCCGTAACAATTTTCTAAAACATAGTCTTATAGACGTATGCTTGGCCCATTGCATAATTTTAAAATATCATTCTATTTATATCATTTAAATTTTAAAAATGTATGAAAAAACTTCACAACAATAGAATATTAAAACTTGGGTAGCTTTATATTTAAATAAGTTTGAATTTCTTTAGTAGAACGAATGTAAGAAACTTGATTGGCATCAAGTAACTTTTGAAACTACATATTATCAAAAGCAATTTTGATTTTTGAATGTATTTAACAGCTTAATGTTATACATCAAAATAATAGGAGGTAGCAGATTAACATAAATAACCTCAACTATCTTATACATATAATAGACATTTCTTAAAATGATTTGAACAAATAAGTTATTTTGTTTTATAAACTAAAAAAAATATTGTTAAATCTAAATTTTAGGTAAGATTTGAAAGTACATCCGAATCACCAACTATATTACCAGCAAAGAAAATTCAAATTAACATCAAGGAATGGTTTAATAACAAAACACTTGATTAAATTTCATTATTCTTACAAGAAACAATTTTATTTGATTCAAATGAATGCAACAATATACATTATAAAGTATAGATGTTTGATCAAAAAGAATTTACTGGACATCCTCATGGATACATATACTTGGCATATGTGATCTAGGAATCAAGTTCCTGTTACATAACAATTTCAACCATCTACTGGGGATGTTTGAACTAAAAAAAAAACTGAAAGAATCATATTTTTTTAACCTTAAGTTTGAACCTTTAAAGGGTTTATTTCTTCTCTGATGCATTCAGGCTCATACAAGCAAGCAACATGTGGCGTTCTTCATTCTTGTGAGTCATTTCTATTGACTAAAAGCAAATATATACCCCCCTTATGGGGAAATCTGAAAACTGACCAAATAAAGAAATTGTTGTGTTACATACCAAAAGAATTCATCTTCTTACACCGGTCCCAGCAATCAGAAGATGAGTCATATAAAGAATTGTATCGCAATTCTGGTTGGCTGGTTTCTTGCTTATATATTGTCACATCTTTTTGTTTATGCACTTGACACAGGCAATCTTTTTGTAAATACGCGTCTAACCTTGTGCACGATACTCTCAGGCAGCACCAGCTGGATAATTGGCCTTTATGATCCGACGGCCCACAAGGATTATATCACTGCCTCTTTCAAAAATTACATAAAATCAAAGATTAACTTGTCATCAATTCTAAAAATTTAAAAGGTCAACCATTGACTTTAAAAGTCAAAGTTTTCAAACATACAGAATTTGGGATGTTATACTGCTGGCCCAATGCATCGCCACCTTGAACCAAATGAAGACTTGGAGTTGCATGGATAAAAGCAGGATTAGACGGACCGATAAAAAAACAACCCCGATAAAAAGAAGAAATCATAAACTCATAGTATGCCGGAATATGAATGCTGAATAAATTATGCGGGCTTATAATGGTGTTGTTCTCATTGATGCCTTTCGTCGTGCCACCATCGCCGACGAAGTGCTTCGCACACGCCACCACCTTTTCTCTAAAAATATCAAAAGTCGAAAAACAATAAGCCGATAAAGGTCAGATTTAAGGTCGTAGCTATTCGAGACTCGCTCGCTAAAAATACATAGCCAAGTTTAAACAAACTCGAGCCAAAAAATAAGAATTCTTCGTAGATGAGCCCAAGCCTAAGCTTTACTTATTGAGATCAAATATGCTGGTGAGTCTGCACGAACGTATTATTTTTGTTATTTTTATTTAAAATATGTAAGTTTACAATTATTGTTACGTGTAAAATTAGGGTGAAAGTAACTAAATAAGCATATTATATATGTTATATATAAAAACCGATGTTATAAATATATTAAATATAATTATAAATGTATAAAAATTAATTAATAAAAAACAGTAAATGAACCTAACCTTAAAAGTAGTGCTCGAGCTGTTGTAAGTTAAACAAAATAATGCATATTATATTGTTATGGGTCATTTTCTGAGCATATATCCTGACTAATATTCTGCTTTTGATTGTTTACTTGTGATCAGGATACCGGATCAGGATATTGGTAACATCCTGGTACGATATCCTGGTATTGACTGAATTAATCACGTGCAGATTAAGAGTTACAAGTCTCCAACGTTCAAGAAGACTTCTTCCCCCCAAGACTCGGGCAAATCAGTTGGAATAGAGACGTTGATTCCGAAAGACCAGGACTGCAACGTTTACTTGGGAATATTCGGGGCATCTCGGTTTAATAGGAAAGTTAGTTGTTTTCGTTTAGCTATAAATAGTATGATCGGATCAAGTTAAGGCACTCACTTTCATTTGCACACTTTACTCTCTAGTTACTAGCAATCACTACACCACCAACGCTTGTAATCAAATCACGTTGTAACACCTAGTTTATCCGCATCATATCCTGCACTGTATCCTGACATTTGAAGTAATAGAAGAACAAGGCAGCTGCGATTGTCAGCTCCTGAGGTTTTATGTCGGTGATCTAGATTGATCAAGGGCTTTCCTCGTATATCCTGTGTCACCCTTTACCTTTTTTGCTCATTGTTTGATCATAAATACAGCTCTGTATCCTGAGCCGTATCCTCAAACTGTTTTTGCAAACAACTTAACTTGAACATTTTCAACACACCTTTTAAGCACACTACCTCACTTAACTAATTTGATCACTTAATTGCTTCGGTAATTTTTTACCAAAACAATTTGGCGCCCCCCGTGGGGCAAGTGGTGCTGTTTTCACTAAAAACTTTTGCAAAATCGCTAATTGGTTTTCTATTTTCAAAACTTTTTGCTACACTATTTTTAATGGCCTCAAGATCAAACATGAGCTCTTCCACCATCTCTGCTACAACCTCTACAACAATTAATTCGGTGCTTCCACCACCTCCTCCGAGATCTCAAACTTCTTCCTAAGGGACTGAAATTCATGTGGCTCGGGATGTTATCCCCGCTCGCAACACCCAGGGATCTGGTCCTGTTTTAGCTTCTAATGAGGAAATTCTAAATTTGTTTGGTAGTGTACAGAAACAGATGAGGCAGCAGCAGGAAACTAATCAAATGCTGATGAGAGAGATACAACTCTTGAAATCTGGCTCGAGCAGGCCTACTGAAGATACTGTCACTCCCTTGTAACCCAGGGTTTTGAACTTCAGTTCTGCAGTTTATACCGAGGATAACCGAGGAAATATTGTGCCTAGCCATTCCCAGAATCATACTCCTGAGATACCCTCATCAGTTAGAATATCAACTGTGAGAAGCTCAGGATATGGCCAAAATCCTCAGAACGGTAATGTATCTAATAATAATAATACTCTTGCTACTAACGGTGTTGGATCTTTGCAGGATGTAGGTATGACGTCAGCACTGTCTAGAGAGCTTCAGAAGCTGAAGGACATGATATCCAGTGTACCTGGGGTGGTGCAGCCAATTCCTGAAGTGTCCCAGGATAGCCATAGGATATCACAGTTTGCATATCGCATTTGTGATGCTGAAATCCCAAAAAGATTTCAAATCCCCAACATGAAACTCTACGACGGAACTACGGATCCTGAGGAGCATATCGCCTAGTATAGGGAAAGGACGGAAATTAATCCTATCCCCCCAGATCTCAAAGAAGCATGGTTGTGCAAGGGTTTCGGCTCCACCTTAACAGGATCAGCCCTAAAATGGCTGTTAAACGTTCATCCTCACTCAATTACTTCTTTTGCCCATTTAGTTAATTTATTTAATAGTCAATTTTCCTGCAGCCGAAGTTTTGAGAAACTAACCAGTGACCTTTATAGGATAACTCAAGGACCTCAGGAATCCTTGAGGGATTATGTGAATAAGTTTAGCCGGGAATCCTTAGATATCCCGCACCTTGATGTTGCAACAGTTGTGCAGGCGTTCAAGATGGGATTGCAAAAAGATTCCCAGTTTTACCAGGATCTTGTAATGAATCCCTGCAGGAATCTGGATGAAGCTCGTAACAGGGCATTAAGATACATTCGGCTGGAGGATGACAAAAAGATGCAAGAAAGAATGAATTCGTCCACAACCTATGAATCAACCAACAGAAAATCAGAATCCTCGTATAAACCATATCGCTCAAAGCCATATGGCAGAAATGATAGCAAAAAAGTCAACGCTGTTGAAGATGAGGATCCTGAGGAGTATCCTGAGTTGTCTGAATATTGTTTTTCCGTTAATATACCTAAATTAATGTATGCTATGCAGGGTTTAGGAGACAAAGCCAGGTGGCCTCGCAAAAATCAACAAAAAGCTGATTGGAAGGATAAGTCCAAATGGTGTGCCTTCCACGAGGATTTCGGACATATCACCGAGGATTGCATTGCTCTAAGGAAAGAAATAAGCTACCTGCTGAGCAAGGGATATCTAAAGGATCTTCTGGGAAAAAGAAGAATAAAGGGCAGGATCCTGAGAAGGATCCTGAACGAGAAGCATCACCCCCAGCAGATGCCAAAATAATTAACTTTATTTCAGGAGGATCCGATATTTGCGGGACTTCATATTCCGCAGCCAAGAGACATGCAAAGGAAGCTAAGGCAGAAAGAGGAGAAAAGCCGACTAGGATGACAACGCTCACAACTGATAAAGTGATCACTTTTGATAGTGATGACAGGGATACTATTCAGGATCCTCACCATGACGCTTTAGTAATTACTTTGTACGTCGCTAACCATTTTGTGCACAGGATACTGGTAGATAACGGCAGTTCCGTCAACATAATCCAGCTGGAGACGTTAAAAAGAATGAATGTATCCCCGATGGATATTACTTCGAAGTCCACCATGCTCGTCGGGTTCAGTTGAGAAGCCAGGAATACCGTGGGGGAGATAAAATTACCAGTATATGTTGAAGGAGTCAATTCAATACAACTCTTTTGCGTCATGGACTCACTATCCTGCTATAACATTATATTGGGTAGGCCTTGAATCCATGATATGAAAGCTGTGCCATCGACTTATCATCAGTGTATCAAGATCCCTACACCTTGGGGAGTTGTCAAAGTGGATAGCGACCAGCAAGAAGCAAAGGAATGCTACTCATTATCCATGAAATCCTCTACCAAGCCCAATGCGGCATAGCAATTAAAGATGCGGGCCCAGGATATTCTGGAGGCTTCTGAGCAGGATGTAAAGAAAATTATCCTGGATCAGGATAACCCGGATATCTCAGTGCTCGTAGGAACCAATATCCCTCAGGATATTGAAAATCAATTGACTAACTTTTTGAAATGCAGGATGTCGACATTCGCATGGAAACATGAGGATATAACAGGCATTTCCAAGGATATTATAACACATAAGCTTGGTATTGACAGATCATTTAAACAAGTCCAACAAAAGAGAAGGAAATTTGCTCCGGAACGAAATATGATCATCCAAGAGGAAGTTGAAAGGTTACTAAAGAGCAAGATGATTAGGGAAGTGAAGTTTCCCAAATGGCTGGCTAATGTGGTTGTGGTGCAAAAGAAAAACGGGAAATGGAGAGTATGTGTGGATTACACCGACTTGAATAAAGCTTGTCCCAAAGACCCGTTTCCTCTACCTCATATTGATTCAATGGTGGATGCTACCGCTGGCCACGAGATGTTAACCTTCATGGATGCCTCTTCAGGATTTCAGCAAATCCAAATGGAACCCTCTGATCAGGAGGATACTGCTTTCATGACACCCACAGGTATTTATTGTTATACTGCTATGCCTTTTGGTTTAAAAAATGCAGGTGCAACATACCAAAGGCTGGTGAACATGATGTTTAAAGACAAGCTGGGGGACACCATGGAAGTATACATCGACGATATGGTAGTAAAATACAAGAAGGCTGAGGATCACCTTCAAGATATTAAGGGAGCATTTGATATCCTGGACCAGTACAACATGAAATTGAATCCTGCTAAATGCCACTTTGGAGTGGGGGCAGGAAAATTTCTAGGGTACATGGTGACTAAAAGGGGGATAGAAGCAAGCCCGGAGCAGATTAAAGCCATCTTGGATATCAAGTCACCCTCAAATATGAAGGATGTTCAACGATTAACAGGGCGAGTAGCAGCATTGAATAGATTTATCTCAAGATCCTTCGAAAAATGCAAGGAATTTTATGATATTCTGAAGAAAAATAAGAAATTCGAGTGGGATGAGAAGCATGAAACAGCCTTGCAGGATTTGAAGCAGTATCTTTCAACCGCACCTCTGTTAATGAAACCTGAAGATGGCGAACCAATATCCCTATACCTTGCACTATCAGGGAATGCGGTAAGTGCTGTCCTTGTAAAAGATCATGAAGGTCAGCAGTATCCTGTATATTATGTCAGTAAAAGCTTATTAGATGCTGAAACTAGGTATTCTCACCTAGAAAAGCTAATATTAGCCCTAGTTATGGCATCAACAAAACTTAGACATTATTTTGAAACACATAGAATTCATGTTAAAACCAACTATCCTTTTAAAAATGTGCTTAGGAAACCAGAGATGTCGGGTAGGATGGCTAAATGGTCGGTAAAATTAAGTGCATTTGATCTAGTATACGAACCTAGAAATGCCATAAAGTCTCAGGCTCTAGCTGACTTTGTGGCTGATTTCAGTAGTGATATTCAAAATGAAGTAGACCTAGAGGTACAACAGCTAGGAGAAAACCTAGAATCCTGGATATTATATACTGATGGTGCATCTAATGTAAGAGGTGTAGGTTTGGGTATACTACTAAAATCGCCACAGGGGGACATATTACCCCAGGCTATTAGATGTGAGTTTCCTGCCACTAATAATGAAGCAGAATATGAAGCCTTAATTGCAGGATTAGAATTGGCTAA
Source organism: Helianthus tuberosus (assembly GCA_030545235.1). Taxonomy (NCBI): domain Eukaryota; kingdom Viridiplantae; phylum Streptophyta; class Magnoliopsida; order Asterales; family Asteraceae; genus Helianthus; species Helianthus tuberosus. Next base: position 7,847 of record JARYGA010035274.1, on the reverse strand, counting down.
GAGCATGAATATCAAGAGTCTACAAGTGTTTGTTGATTCCTTGTTAATCACTAATCATTTTAATGGATCTTATGCAGTAAAAGGTGAAAAATTGGCTGAATACCTTGAAATTGTCAAAAAAATAGCAGGATATTTTGATGTTTTTACACTTGAACAGGTACCAAGAGAGGACAATGCTGAAGCTGATGCCTTGGCAAATCTGGGATCATCAGTCAGGATACCAGAAGGGACCCAAATACCAATATTACATATCATGTATCCTGCGACGGATCCTCAGGGTAAGGAGGTAGTAAGTGTTCAGGATCCTGGTGCTGAATATCCTGAAGAGGATCCTAGATCCTGGACGGCTCCAATCACAAGATATCTTAAGGAAGGACTGATGTGTGCAAAATGCAACATATAAATTACATCAATTGTGGCATAAAACTAACCCTTTTTAGTACTAATGTTGGAAAAAGTGTGCTTTTGTCTTCATTTTGTATTTTCAGGATTAAATGAGTTCAAATTAACAAAAGAAGCAAAAAGACAGCAAAATCCAACATAAATACAAGAAAAGGAACAAACGTGACATGCCCGACCCCACGACAGCATCTTCCCAAGCAAAACAAGAAGACAGAAGACTGAACACACCCCGTGCTCAGCCAGCACGGGGGCGTGCCCAAGTGTCAGCAGAAAAGACAAAGTGGTAGAAGCTTCTATTGCCCACCACGGGGCCGTGCTCAGTGGACACGGGGCCGTGGTCAACTATAAGATTCGCACAATCCAGGCAAATCTTCATAGTACAAAGATTCTTCTGCACACGGGGTCTTGCTCAGCGGACACAGGGGCGTGGTCAACTAATAAGACAAGCTGCATTAAATGAACAAAGAGAAGGATGTTAACACGGGCCCGTGCCTGAGCTTCTGTTCAGCCTATAAATAGGAGTGCTTGGCTCAAGCTCAAACCATCCCTTGGCATACCACCTCTCTCACACTTCACCCACCACCCACCACCACCATAACACCATCATCCACCACCATCATCCATTGTCCATCATAGAGTGTGTGAGTCGTCTCGGGATCCAAGATTGATCGTAAGAGTTCTTGACAATCAAGGCCATGTTTGCCTAAGTCTCTTACATCACTTGGTGAAGACAAGTGTCTAGTGTAATACTTTTTATTTCTAATCTTTTCGCACTTTTTACTTGGTTTTGTATTAATGACTTTAATAACTAGTTTCTTATGTTGAAGGTGATTCTTCCTTATCGTTTGTCCGTGGTGTCTTGGCATTATTTTACTGTCTATATAAAATAAAAGATTTTCACCATTCATATCTCCACGGTCTATATGGAGGTATGTTGTCTACCTGGTCGGGGGTTAAGGGAATGGTTTGGTAAGAGTCTTGCCATTGTTCAGCGTTTAGAGGTCCTGCAATGGACCTGGGTCAAATTTAGTAGGACCTCCTTCAATACTTAACGGTATTGGATGGCGGGGGTCCAAACTCTTTGATCCCCTCATAAGTTAAACAACTATTAATACTATAACCCGGCTATTTAGGACTGTATCCCTGCTGACTCAGACTACTTAGTCGAGGGTAACGTCACCTCCAAAAGAGGGGCCTACCATAATTTGCATTAATAACTTAATTAATTATCTTTCAATAATCCGACCCTTTAGGATTGTATCCTTGCTGACTCAAACTACTGGGTTGACGGTAACGTCACCTTCAAAAGAGGGGCCTACTACAATAACTAAGATAATATCTTAAATAAGTGCAAAAGTGCGGAAATAATCAAAGGTTACACTATACACGAGTCGGAACCAAGTGATTCATCTTGTCTATCTATTTTTATTTTTATTTTTATTTTCAGCATTTTAGTTAGTTTTTATTTTCTTAGTTTAAAACATTTTTCTAAACTTTTTGATTTGATTAGACGTTGAGGATAAACCGGTACTAAAAGCTCTTGTGTCCTTGGACAACCTCGGTATCTTACCAACGCTATACTACGCTCACGATGGGTGCACTTGCCCATATGTGTGTTTAGTGTTAGTAAATATCGTGTTTTATAAATTTAAAACTTGGCTAAAAAAGTGTTAAAGGGCTTAAAATATACACCTAATATATATAACACTTCACATGCATCAAGTTTTTGGCGCCGTTGCCGGGGACACAAGGATTTTAAGAAAGTTAGGAATCAACGGGCTAATCGTTTTTCTTATTTTTCATTTTTTTTAGGATTTTTCTTAAATTTTCAGTTTCTGCAGAGCTCAGCACGGGCCGTGCCTGGTCGGACACAGGCCGTGCCCAGCATTATAACTGGCAGTTTTTATTTTCTGAGTTACAGAGAGCTGAGCACGGGGCCGTGTCGGTGCAACACGGGGCCGTGTCCAACTCCCAGTAACAGGGATCCCGAGAACAATTACTTTAACTTTGACCACGGGCCGTGTTCACTGAGCACGGGGCCGTGGTGAACCTTCTGACCAACATTCTTTTCTGTTTTTATCGCAGGACTTGGAACCTTGGCGCCACATTTAAACTTCCTACGTAGTGCATGAGCTCCAGTTCTAGTAGAGACATAAAAGAACCTCTAGAAGAACCCGAACGCTTTCTCAGAAAAAGACTTAAAGCTAAAAATCAAGAGAAAGTTTCAGGGGACCAACTTCCAATGGCAGATCAACGTACCCTCATGGATTACCTACGGCCCACCGTAGGTAATCTCGGCGCCGCTATCAATGCACCGAATGTTGAAGCCAATAACTTCGAACTTCGACCGCATTTGATACAAATGCTTCAAAACTCCGCAACCTTCCATGGGCTTGCGGACGAGGATCCCCATCTACATATTACTAATTTCTTAGAAATATGTGATACCTTTCGGATCAATGGAGCATCAAATGACTCCATCCGCCTTAGAATGTTTCCATTTTCGCTAAAAGACCGAGCTAAGGCTTGGCTTAACACCCTCCCAGTTGGCTCGGTAAACACCTGGGATGAACTAGCCCAAAAGTTTCTATATAAGTATTTCCCTCCTGCTAAAACGGCTAAATTAATGACTGAAATTAATACATACTCACAAGAGGATGGGGAATCCTTATATGAAACTTGGGAAAGGTTCAAGGAGCTACTAAGAAAGTGTCCTCATCACGGTCTTGCGGTATGGCAACAAGTATCCACTTTCTACAATGGGTTGTTGCCACACACAAGACAAACACTTGATTCTAGCTCCGGGGGACTTTTAGGTAATCGTCGCCCAAATGAAATATATAATCAAATTGAGGAAATTGCTCAAACCAATTTTCAATGGCACACTCCCCGAGGTAATAAATCTATTGCCCCGGGCGCCCATAAGGTTGATGAAAGCACTTCTTTACAAGCCCAAATCGAGGCCCTTTCTTCAAAAATAAAAAAATTAGAAATGGCAAAAACGGCCTCGGTTATGGCTTGTGAAGGGTGTGGTGGACCACATAAAAATTGGAGTTGTATGAAAGAAGTAGATGATCAAACGGAAATGGTAAACTACATTGATAATAGACCTAGGCCGTCGGGTCCTCCAACGGGTACCTACAACCAAGGATGGCGGAACCACCCAAACCTTGGTTGGAGAGATCCCGGCAATAGTAGTAACCAACAAAACCAACGAACTAACTTTCAACAACCACAAAACTTTTCTCAACAACAAGGTGGACGAGAAAGGCTTGAAGATACTGTGTCTCGCCTCATCTCCGACACCGAAAAGAAAAACCCGGATCGATTTCAGCAATTGGAATCGAATTTTAGAAATCAACAAGCTAGCATTCAAAACATTGAAAAACAATTAAATCAAGTAGCTCAAAATTTCTCCGAGAGACCACAAGGCGCGTTACCTAGCATTACCGAAACCAACCCAAAAGCACAAGTACATCTCATCACGTTGAGAAATCGAACCGTGGGTCCCGAGGAGGCTCCATTACCGTCAGATGAAAGAAGCCAGTCCAGCCAAACCACGACTCCACCTGCACCCCAACCAGAAAAGGCTTCTTTACCAAATCAAGAGCCCACCAAGACTCCCCCAATTCCGTACCCCGGTAGGTTAAATCGTCAAAAGACCGATGAGCAATTCGCAAAGTTCGAAAATTTACTAAAACAATTGCATGTTAATATTCCTTTTATCGAGGTACTTACCCAAATGCCTAAATATGCAAAATTTATGAGGTACTTCCTCAATCATAAAAGGAAAATTGAATCACTACAATTAGTTAACTTAGGCGAAGAATGCTCCGCCTTAGTACTCAACAAACTTCCACAAAAGAAAATCGATCCCGGAAGCTTCACAATTCCTTGCTCGATCGGGGAATCCCCCGTTCGTAATGCATTAGCCGATCTTGGGGCTAGCATTAACCTCATGCCCACATCAATGTTCAAACGGCTCGGCCTGGGAACAACGAGCCCTACAAAGATGAGCATACAACTCGCCGACAGATCCGTCAAATTTCCACAAGGTGTCGCTGAAAATCTGTTGGTCAAGGTTGACAATTTCGTTTTCCCAACCGACTTTGTCATCCTAGACATGGAGGAAGACACCGATGTCCCTATCATCCTCGGGAGGCCATTTCTAGCCACCGCCCAAGCAGTGGTGGATATGAATGACGGAACATTAACATTGAAGTTTGGGGACAAGAAAGTGAAGTTTGAATGTGGAAAGAGAGTAGAGGACGAAGACCCGGTCAACTACATGAAGGTCATAGACTCAAGCTTGGATGACGCTCTTCGACGGTATAGCATGGGATGCAATACATCCCACTTGGGTAACATATGACCAGGCTTTGGGTCTAGCCAAGGACCCTTATAAACTTGGTGCACCACGGAGGCATTCCGCGGAACTATCCTTAGTTTAGTTTAGATTAATTTTTATGTTTTCTAGTTAGTTTTAATTTTTAGGAATAAAACACACTTGAGATGACAAAGGATACAAGGGAAACTTGAACCAGCACCCCATGCAGGAAAACAGGACCATCCGACAAAATTTCTTCGTTTACAGTAAGCTCGGCACGGGCCGTGTCCGCCCAATACGGCCCCGTGCTGAACAGTCTGCAGAAAAGACCCAGTTCATGTAACTGGACACGGGCCGTGTTCACCCAACACGCCCCCGTGTCCAGGCTTCTGTTTCTCTTGATTTAATTTTGTTACTGGCACTTGAACACGGGGCCGTGCCCGGACAACACGGGGCCGTGTCTAGCGCCCAGTAACACAAATTTTTTGCTTTTTACACCTTTTTACACATTCAATCAACCTAAAAAATTATTTTTGGGACACATTGAGGACAATGTGTAATTTAAGTGTGGGGGGATGCTAAAACCTTGAATCTTGCAAGTCCTAAATACAAACCTTACACAAAACTCTATTGGAACCACTAATCACCCCAAATTTTTTCAAAAATTTTCATTTTTTTTACTTGTCTAGGTTTAACTTGGGAATTTCAAGTTCTAAAAAGGTTATATTTTTACGAATTTACAACCGATAGCGTCGTGATAAAAAGAACCAACATAAGAAAATTATGAAGAGGCATGGCAAACTTAGTTAAAATTTGATTATATATACTTGATCACATAAAAAACCCATTCCCACAAAAGTGAGTTTTGAGCCTTTATTGAGCATACAATTACATATCATTAGACTAAATGCTCATTTTTCGTTTCTTGTGTGAATAGCCGCTTGGTTCTTACGACTCTAGAACTTGCCATGACGATATATTCCCGGTCCTTACCAACTTAAACCCGAGTAAGTAAATGGTGGAGGCATTAGGACTAACCCTTTTTATTTCTACATCATTATTTTTCTTTTTTTTTACCACCTACCCATAATCCCCCTAGTTAGCCCCTTTGAGCCTAAACCTTTTCATTTCATAACCCAAACCAAACACCCTTTTACCCACCAAAACCTTTTTCATTTTTAACCCTTTGTTTTAGTAACTAGCTCGGTTTTTCGTATGACTTTTCAAAAAAAAAAATTTATGATTATGAAGCAAAAGAAAATAAACAAACAAGTTTATCAAAAATAACTTTGATTTAATAATAGCTTCATCAAAATAAAAGTTACAAAAATAAAAAGTCTTACGAAAACCGACGCTTGTTACGCTTTTCGCCCTTTTTCTACTAACCACTAACCACTAACCCAACCACCTACCTTTAACCCAAGCCTAACCCTTCACCCAAAAAGTCCTCTTAATATTTACAAAGGTATATAGTTAAAAAGGAGGAGGATTGATTGCTTGGCAAGCTTATGGTAGGAGTAAGTTCCATGCCGCTCTCGAGTGATCCACTAAAATACATTTTCGGCCGAGTGTTGAGTGATCCCCCGTGAGGTATGTGAACTTGTATATAAATAGAATTTTAAAGAGGCATGTTATGCCCTAATAAGTAATTTGACTTATGAAAAGTTTTAAATAAATCATGACGAATAGGATTGTAAATAAATAAAAATAAAACTAAATAAAGAATCTTGGAAATCCCAACACTCTATGACAAGCCCAAAAACCTTCTTCTCTACCCATTCCATTTGGGAGTGTAAAGCCACATTATAAAGAGTTTTGCTTAAGGACAAGCAAAGATTCAAGTGTGGGGGTATTTGATGTGTGCAAAATGCAACATATAAATTACATCAATTGTGCCATAAAACTAACCCTTTTTTAGTACTAATGTTGGAAAAAGTGTGCTTTTGTCTTCCTTTTGTATTTTCAGGATTAAATGAGCTCAAATTAACAAAAGAAGCAAAAAGACAGCAAAATCCAACATAAATACAAGAAAAGGAACAAACGTGACATGCCCGACCCCACGACAGCATCTTCCCAAGCAAAACAAGAAGACAGAAGACTGAACACGCCCCGTGCTCAGCCAGCACGGGGGCGTGCCCAAGTGTCAGCAGAAAAGACAAAGTGGTAGAAGCTTCTATTGCCCACCACGGGGCCGTGCTCAGTGGACACGGGGCCATGGTCAACTATAAGATTCGCACAATCCAGGCAAATCTTCATAGTACAAAGATTCTTCTGCACACGGGGTCGTGCTCAGCGGACACGGGGGCGTGGTCAACTAATAAGACAAGCTGCATTAAATGAAGAAAGAGAAGGATGTGGACACGGGGCCGTGCCCACTGGACACGGGGCCGTGCCCGAGCTTCTGTTCAGCCTATAAATAGGAGTGCTTGGCTCAAGCTCAAACTATCCCTTGGCACACCACCTCTCTCACACTTCACCCACCACCCACCACCACCATAACACCATCATCCACCACCATCATCCATTGTCCATCATAGAGTGTGTGAGTCATCTCGGGATCCAAGATTGATCGTAAGAGTTCTTGACAATCAAGGCCATGTTTGCCTAAGTCTCTTACATCACTTGGTGAAGACAAGTGTCTAGTGTAATACTTTTTATTTCTAATCTTTTCACACTTTTTACTTGGTTTTGTATTAATGACTTTAATAACTAGTTTCTTATGTTGAAGGTGATTCTTCCTTATCGTTTGTCCGTGGTGTCTTGGCATTATTTTACTGTCTATATAAAATAAAAGATTTTCACCATTCATATCTCCACGGTCTATATGGAGGTATGTTGGCTACCTGGTCGGGGGTTAAGGGAACGATTTGGTAAGAGTCTTGCCATTGTTCAGCGTTTAGAGGTCCTGCAATGGACCTGGGTCAAATTTAGTAGGACCTCCTTCAATACTTAACGGTATTGGATGGCGGGGGTCCAAACTCTTTGATCCCCTCATAAGTTAAACTACTATTAATACTATAACCCAGCTATTTAGGACTGTATCCCTGCTGACTCAGACTACTTAGTCGAGGGTAACGTCACCTCCAAAAGGGGGGCCTACCATAATTTGCATTAATAA